>PVJO010004808.1:0-105324 GCA_004026905.1 Hystrix cristata
AGAGGTGAGGAGAAGAAAGAAAAATATATTTATTTGTTAATGATTCCAGAAAACCTACTCAATTGTTAGAAGGTATCAAAAAAATCTTCCATAGAATGAGGCAGGGTAAAAAAAATAAGAAAATATTCCATTTGGACAAAGAAAAAAGACAAATTGAACTCTTTCTGGATCTAAAGTTATAGCTGATTTTTTTCTTAATGGCCCTTAATAAAAATGAAAAACATTTTGAATCAAGATCAGCACTGCTACATATCTGAATAGGCAGAAGTATCTGTATCCCCACACCACTACCACCACTTTACTCCCCGAATAGCGTGAAATCCTGAAAATTCAGCCCTCCAGGTTCCATAAAAGACACGAACTCTGGCCGGCAGCTATGGGTGGTGCCAACAGCCCCTAGCAGGTGTGACTCACGGGACCTGTCCCCAGGGCCACCATACTCTCCACAGCTCCACGCTCTCGGTCCTGTCACAGCTGAGGGAGTGAGACAGGGCCTCAACGTCCCCTGATTTATTTGCTGAGTCTTCAGATCCACCCCAAAAGATGTTCCCTTTTCCATATTCAAACCCTCCTTAAAGCTCCCACGCCAAAATAGGCTGGAAAATCCAGCCAGAGAACATTTAAATAACATTATCACTTTTTAATAGCATTCATGTAGCACAAATTGACAATCTAGTTCTCTTTTTATTTTTAAATTTTTTATTAGTAGTATGTGCTTATGATGCATAATAATTACACATGTTGGGGAAGTGGTACCGATGCATGTGGCATCTCCACCCTTTTTACTCCACAGCCCCTTCTCCTCCTCTCCTCCCCCAGATCCTCTACCTATTGAATTGCAGGGTTTCCCAGGGTGAGGTGTTGCAGGGTGGTTCTTTGTCAGTGCACCATTTGGCATTTCATCTGAAATGTGACCACTAGAAGAAAGTGGGAGAAAGCCCAGAGAGCAGGAGGGAAGAGGAACAGATGATTAAAGTACCCTTGCCAATCCAGACCTGTCAGAGACTAAGTTCCCTAGAAAGCCAAGAACCAGAGGAGTCTGCCCTTTCAAACAGCATTGGTTCTTCTTTTAAATTTCAAACATTTTGTTCAATAACAAGAAGATAAGCAGCTCCTTAAAAATGGGCAAAACACTTACATAGAAGTTTCTCCAAGAACATGCAGTAGCCAATATGCACATGAAAAGATGTTCAGTGTCACTAGCTATTCGGGAAATGCGAATTAAAACCATAATGAGACATCCCTTCACCCATGCTAGAATTGCTATCATCAAATAACTGAAAATAGCAGGCACTGGCAAAGACATGGGGAAATCAGAACTCCTCTCTGTCCTTGCTGGTAAGAATGCAAAGTGGGGTAGTCACTGGGCAGAACAGTTTGGCAGTTCCTCAAAAGGTTAAACTTGGAAGGACCATAAAGTCAGCAACTCTACTCCTAAGTCAGTGTCCAACAGAACTGAAAACAGGGACTTGAACAGATATCTGCACACCCGTGTGCATGGCAGCATAATTCACAATAACCAAAAGGTAGAACCCACTCCAGGGTCCACCAGTGGGTGAGTGAATGAACAGGACATGGTATAGACACACAATGCAATATTACTTAACCATTAAAAGGAATAAAATTCTGATTTATGGTATAACATGGGTGGGACTTGAAAACATGCTAAGAGAAGCTAGCCACAAAGAGACAAGGACTATGTGGTTCCACTTACGTGAAACAGACAAATTTACAGACATCCTGCAGATGGCGAACATCTACACCACATGCCCACCACTCATGCGTGCCCATGGCGCCTGCGCGGTCTGCTCACATCGCGCCGAGGGGGTCAAATACCCAAACTGTGTTCCCCGCCATCCTGAGAGCTGGAGGCCTGAGGTCAAGGTTCCTCAGGCGTGGGTTCACCTGGGTATAGTAACACTGAGTAAATCCCAATCGCATGGGGTCGGGCAGCCTCAGAGCTTCACTCTAACCGCGTACCTCTACTGCGGTTCGGCACAGGGATGGGGGGGCACGATTCCGCCCATAACAGAGGTGCTGACGACACCCTCCGGCCTGGCCACGCTGCGGGGCATCTCAGCTGGCCAAAGCTCTGGGAGGAGTAGGACTGGCTGGCTGCATCATTAATGTGCTTACTTTGCACTTAGTGTGAGAACAATGCCAGGCTGCAGATGAAGGAGCCGGTAACTGCTGACGCCAAGCCCGCGGCTGCCTGGCACTCTCTGCCGCGGGATCCAGTGCAGGCCTCTTGTTTTTGAAAATGTTCCCAGTCACACAAGGGTTGGACACAACTTTTCGTCTCTTTGGCATCCGTGTGGACTTCAGCTCTTTTCTCCAAAATGGACTCACATTATAACACACATGGAATTTTTGACAGAGTTGGGGCTGGAGTGTGAACCCCAGGTCTCCTCGAGGTGGGCACTGCAGACGCACAATCCTGTCCCTTCAGAGTCAGTGCACGGAAATACACTTTTCCCAACTCATAGCCTCTGAACTGAGCTGAACCCCCAGACTTTTTTTTTTTTTTTGTGTGGTACCGGGGATCGAACTCAGGGCCTTGTGCTTGCAAGGCAAGCACTCTAATCACTGAGCTAAATCCCCAGCCCACCCCAGACTTTTTTTATATATTTTCATTCTGAGACAGGGTCTTACTGAATTACTAAGTTTCCTGGGCTGGGCTAGAATTTGTGCTCCTCCTGCCTCAGCATCCCAGAGTGCTGGGATTACAGATCTGCACCACGGTGCCCAGCTTGAGAAGCACACTTTAAATGCTGAAAGCGTCCCAGATGGAAAGTGGCCCAATGCTCTCTGTTACACACCTGCACCCCAAGGTTTTCCTGCAGTTGTAAGGGCCCAGCTTGTTTACTGTAAACCTAAGCACCAAGACTTTTGAAGTGGCATTTGTAAACATAGACACCTTCTGTCTGAAATGATATCTTATGTAAAAGAACCTTTGTTTTCCCTTATCTTCTCTCTCAACATATCCAACTGGACCAGTCCCACTGCAGTCTACAGAGCAAACTCCTGACAACTAAGTAGAAATCTGTAGCCCCCCACACACACACCGAGAGATGGAGTAGGTCATGAACTCCGTTAACTTGGAAAAGCTTCCAGGAAGTACATGGCACAGTTCCAGGGACAAAGGATAACAACCAAATGGGAAGAACACACGGAAGCAGAAACTGTTCACAGACGATGGCGAGGCTGGGAGAGGGGTGCCCACAGGGGCCCAGGGACGGAGAGGTGGGGTTCAGGGTAGGAAGGGCTGAGCGCCTGCAGTCAAGAAAGCAGTCATGTCGTTCGCTGGGAGGTGACATGGGCAATATCTTGAGCTCTCGGACCCCAGGGGCTTGGTGGTGGAGGGTTCCCTAGCATGCCAGGGACTGGGTTCCAGCCCAGCTCTGCAGAAAAGCAGGGTACACTAAGCATACAGAGGAGGGCGAAGAGTGCAGATGCGTATGAAAGTCCTAGGCGCACAGCAGTTGCTCAATAAACCCTGGGACAGTCAGGGACAGCTGCCCGAAGAAATGGCTCCTGACTCCACTCCCTAAGCAGAGGGATCCCAAGAGGCAACCGGGCTACCGAAGCTGAGTCCTTGCAGTCACTATCTCGGTTTCTTCAGCACTCACAGCTCCAGCAAAGCAGCTGGCTCATTTATTTGCTTACTTGTTCGTCGTCTGTTTTCTTCCCTGCTCTCTCTCCAGGGGCTAGAAGAGAGCTTGGCACCTTGAGGCACTGGGAATATGTTGGACGGATAAGCAAACCAGCCCTCCTCTGCTGCTTTGGAGCCTGGTCACTGAACATTTCTCTCATTTGATTCTGCGATGAGCACGGCAGTTAGGATGGCGTTACGTGATCTCTTAGTCCATGAGATACATCACAGAAATGCAGGCACCAAAGCGGGTGCCATGGCTAGCCCAAAGGCCCCACACAGCCCCAATGTGCCAAGCCTTGGCTCTCCTTGGCTCCACACTCCAGCAGAAGGCGCCCAGTTCTGATGACACCGCAGGCCACAGCTGCCGTGTGGCCCGGGCTAGGCCGACGCCAGCATGCAGGGGCAGGGCCGGGTGCTGCTGCAGGCTGCGAGGAACACAATGGCAAGAAAAGAAGCCATTCTGCTGGCAGCAGGGTATCCTCGATGGCATTTTTTTTTTAACAAAGAAACTGAGTTAGTATAAAACAAAGCTAGAGACACACTGTAAGCCTCCGTGTCCTGGAACCCAGGGGCACATGAGGATGGCCCTCCAACTGGAAAGAGGACCTTGGTCTGCTGCCCAGAGACGGCGTTGTAGGCCGGCACGCGGGCTCGCTGGAACCCACGCCTCTCACAGCGCTGACACCCGGTGCTGATCCAGAAAACACAGATGGGTTGGACTGGTGACAGCCAGCATGTCTGCTGGAACAGAATGGGCCAAAAGCAGGAGTGCGGAACAGGAAAGGGCCAGGGAGAGGCTTCAGCAGCTGAAGTGGGGGACCAGAGAAACGCAAACAAGAAGCACAACCAGGAAAAGAGGAAGTGTGGCTTCAGCTAGCTAATCCAGGCCGAGCTGACTGCCTCTGCTGCTAAACTGAGCCCGCAGTTTAAACTCGAGCTTTTCATGTGGGACACTCCTGAGGATAAAGGGAAAAATAATCAGCATTTTAAAACAAAACAGACAAACCGGGCAGGGAGTCATATGCCAGTAATCCCAGCACTGGGGAGGCTGAAGCGGGAGGATCACCATGAATTGAAGGCCGGCCTGGAGTACAAAGCACGATCCTGTCTCAAACAAACAAACAAACAAAACAAAACAAAATGAAACAAAAACCCCAGACAAATATACACGCCACACTGACTAGCTGGGAAAGTCCCAGTTCAGGAGATATTCTACAAGAGCTAAAGAAAGAAAATGAGAGAAATGGAGGCTGGGGCAGAGAAATAAAATAAAGGAATATGAATAAAAGAATAATTTATATGAATGATATAAAGGAATATGAATAAAACAAATCAAAGAAGAGTAATGTGCAGAGCCTACTTCCTCATCCTTTGCCCCCAGCTGAGGGTTCGACTTCCTCTGAGCCCTGATGGGAACAATTTGTCAAATAGTATCTGTGAAAGTGCTTTGAAAAGATTAACACACCTTGTAGATGTAAGGGATTACCACTGTTGTGCAAAGAACGGAAAGTTATCAAATGACTTCATTAGTTACCAGGGCTCCCTCACAACGCACAGACGTGCCTGTCTCCTCACACGTGGCTCCTGCAGCTGATATTCAAAAACATCATTCATGAAGGAGTATGGCCTCAAAAGGTGGAATTTCCAAAATAAACAAAGACCCCTAGAATCCCACGGAGGCCTCACCACAATGAAGGGAGACTACAAGGCCCTCTGATTAGATGCCCAGCTCCTATCTGCAATCACGCACAGCCACCTCACAGGCAGTAAAACGCCTTTGTTCAAAAAAGAGCAACCAGAGCCTGGTCTCTGCACAGCAGGCAGTCTGTCTGCTCCCTGCACAGTGCTCCACGCCAGCCGCAACGTGGCAGCAGGACCTGCGCCCGACTCCCCACCCCAACAGGGCTGAGTCCTTGGCTGTCTGACCGCAGATGCACACTGCTAACAGTCTGCGGTTAGCCACAGGAGCACATCAGAAAGCCCACGTGCTGGCAAGCAGGAGCACACTTTGCAGATCCTAATCTCAAGGACTTCAGCTCTGCCCACTCCATTTCGCCATTGCCGACTCAAGGTATAGACTCTAGAGCTGTGGGAGACCCTGTGCCCTCCCCCCGGAGCAGTGAGGAGGAAGGGCCTGGAGCCCCAGCGCCCTCCACAAGCTGCTCGAGGCTGGACCTGAGGGCCTCACAGCACAGTGGGGAGGATTGTCCTGTCAGAGGGCTCCAAGGCTCCAAGCTAGAGAGCACTACACGAAAGCCGAAAAGTTTAAATCAATACCTGAGTCTTTGCTACAATACCAGCACTGAAGCTGGGTGTGGTGGCGTATGCCTGTAATCTCAGCACTTGGGAGGCTGAGGCAGGAGAATCACCATGAGTTCAGGGCCAGCCTAAACTACATAGTGAGACACCGTGTCAAAACAACAACAATGACATAACAAAAACAAAACACCAGCACCCAGTCAACCATCGAACATGACTGGCAGAGGTACTTCTTCAGGCAGGTGGTCCCGTTCTCAGGAATTGTGGGCTCGCTTGCCTGGGCACATCTTCTCCCACACGGCTGCCTCCTGTCGGGTCTCCACCACTGCCTGTAACCCACGCACTCCAGCTCTCTTCCCGGCTGCCACTCAGACACCACATTGGACCGCGAGTGTCCGTGGTAGTGACCAAAGCAAAATACAGCTTCAATTCGGACCCAGCCCATCCTTATCTGACACGGAGCTGTGCAAGCTGTGGTTAGGAGGCAGTTTGCTCACGGAAAGCGTATCGGTAGGAGGGAAATTCATTACTCCGTGTCTTCGGCTGTCCCCTATCTGACTACACAAGACTGGCTTCCTAAGGACCAGTTTCAAGCTGAACTACAGAAGAGGCTGAAAACAGGCCAGGGCAGAACAGCTGACAGCGCCCCGTCAAGAACCACTAACTGAGCAGACAGTGACAGACGCTGTGCTCACCCCACCCCTTCCAAAGACAGAAAGACGAGGGGTACAGGCAAAGCCAAAAAGCTCAGAAACGCATGAAGACAGAGCAAGCTTCACAGATACCTAGCCGGCAGAGAGTGCCCCTAAGACCCTGCCGCCCAGCTAGCTGCCTGCACAGTGCTGAAATGGACAACAGTGTCGAACAGCGACTCCCCGTCACAACACGGCCAGGATTCTGGGCAAGGGGCAGAGAGGCTCTCGGCCTGGGTCATGAGCAAATTGCTGGTGTGCTGCAAGTCCAGAGCTCGGAGTCATTTTAACTGGTTGGTCTTTTATTTGTCTTGCTTTTGGACAAACATACATCAGAAAAGATCTTCGACTATAAAAAGAAATAGACAAAAGAACCAGCCCTTCCAAGCCGCAGGTGAGGCCGGCTGCCTGGTACGAGGTTTGTGGGGGGCTGGTGCCAGACGGGTTGGGCGTCGTCCTGGGGTGCGCCAGGGTCAAGGCTCCACGCCGGCCTCTGCCTTCTTTCCCTCGGTCGCTTCCTACCCCCACCCTGGGGGAGACCGGCAGCGGCGCCCTCATCCTGCAGGCCGCTTCGGTCCCCAGAGGGACAAACGCCTCCGAGGACAAGACCTGCACCTCCCGCGAAAGCCGGTGGCACTTCAGCGTGGCCGCCTGACATCACAGAAACGCTGACTTCCACGTCACTGTCCACTGCACTCGCACACAGAAAGAAGGGGCAGTTTCTGAGAACTGAAACCAGAGACGGGAAAGAGAGTCATCCTCTCTTTAAAAGAAAAGTGTGCTGCTGGGAAAAGGAAATATAAACCATAATTGGTATTTTTACCACCCTTTACAGACCCACGTCTGTTAGCTCAGGAACAAAAACATGCGTTTTATAAGCCGTGTGGCTCATAAAGCATCGTGCTTGGTATGCTAGTTACCACCAGGTTCGGTCCAGATGGAAGCATTCAGGTGGACAGTTAGGAGTTTTACTTCCTTCTCTTCCTTCTCTTCCATGGGGCTGAAAGACCAGATAGGCCCAGATCTTGGGTGTCCTTCCTCCTAAACCTGATGGCGTGCCTTGGCTTTTTTTTTCTTCAGTACTAGAGCTGAAACCCAGGGTCTCCCACATGTGAGACAAGAACTCTACCACTGACCTACAGCCCTAGCCATTATTGTTATTATTATTATTATCATTATTATTATTATTATTACTACTACTTTGGTTTGGGGTTTTCTTTTTGAGACAAGGCCTTGCTATGTAGCCCAGGCTGGGCTCAAACTCACAGCGATCCTCCTGCCTCAGCCTCAAGAGTGCTGGGATTACAGGTGTGTGCCTCCACACCCGGCCATCCTCACCCCTGTTGAGACAGGGTCTCACAAGTTCACCCAGACTCCAAATCTCACTCGGTTCCAGATACCTTCCTCGGGAGACCTAGGTACGGGCATGGGGTGTGTGTGTGTGTGTGTGTGTGTGTGTGTGTGTGTGTGTGTAAATGAGACTTGATGTTAACTTGGTTGTCTTGCTCCTCTTCCCAGTTCCCTCAGCTCTATGAATGGCCGTTATGTAGCTAGTCACTAACCTACCATCTTGGGCTACATTTGCCTGATTCCATCATTTGTTACACTCAACTCAAAATCAGTTGCCAAATCCTGCTGATTCTAAGTATTAAAGACCTTCCATATATCTGCTGATTCCATCTCCATTACCACCTCCTCAGTGTGTTCCTGGTGACCTGCTTCCTGGGAGTCTGCAGCGGCCACATCAGCTTGGCCGTGAGCAATATCACCAGCCCCCTCAGCACTCTATCAACTCTGGGTGATTGTCCTACAGTACAGATTCCCTCATCTCAGCCAGGCGTGGTGGTGCATGCCTGTAGTTCCAGTATTCCAAGAGCCTGAGACTGGAAGGTCACAAGTTCAAGCCCATCCTGGGCAATTTAACAATTCAGTGAGTCATATTCTCTCGTGGACACACACAGGTGCACATGTACACACCTTCAATCATGTCGGATCCCTGCTTTCATCCTGCAGTGGATCTCTACTGCCCATGAAATAAAAGACTTATTTAGTGCTCAGGACTTGACCCTCTGAACTTCTTCAGCCCCAATTATGGCTCCCCAGCTCTTGTACCCGGCCTTCCTGAGCACATCCTGTCTTCACAGAACACCCTTCTTCTTTTCCTGGCTTCCTTCTTCACCCTTCCTAGTTCAGCTTGGGTTACTTCGTCCCAGAAGCACCCCTCATCGCCACAGCTGGGAACAGCTGGGCTCAGGGCGCCTTCTACCAACACTGGAACATCCTCTGCTTACTGTGGTCATGGCGCCTGTTCACACGGACCCTTCTCCATCAGACTCTCAGCTCCATGAAATTAGGGACTGCGCCATTCATTGCTGGTGTCCCCAGCACCCAGCAGGACACCCGGCACCAAGTCGGCCTTGCTGGGACGTGCAGATGAGTCAACTGCAACAACTGTACAAGCACAGGCCACTGCTGAGAGTCCCGCAACACCAAGATGTCACTTCCTTTGTCGCTGCGCTGACATTTCCGCTGGCGGGCAGAAGTGACAGCAGGTTTTTCTGCCGGTGTCTGAGTACTGCTCATGGCAGTGCCAGCCTCCCTCTCTCAGGCGCTTCTGCTGCACCCCGTGCGCTCTGTGCCCAGCAGGGCACTGTACAACCCGGCCGGAGCTGCCCCTTGGGCCGCGTCACCCTCACTTGGAAGAGTGGCTGGTGGACAGCTGCGGTTATGTCCTCAAAACTGAGCAAAATGAGCTGCTAGGTTGAGAAAACACAACTGCAGTGTTTGCTGCCAATGATAAAATTTAAGCTTTCCAGGAAAACAGCAGAACTTTGGAGAACCTGTACGAGCTGCTGTGACTGTGACACTGTCCCACGCCTACAGGTTCCGGACGACACTAGCAGTGGTACTCACGTGTGTGACTCTTTGATACTGTGTGTGTCACACTAGGCGGATCTGCGCAGCCCACCGGGGCTTTCTCAAGTGACTGAGCCTGAGGTTACAAAACACACACAGGAAATGAGCCGTGGGGATGTCAGACCGAAGGCCGTGTGGTGGAGACAGCTGGCAGGTGCACCTCTGGCCAGATGACACCCTGGCCTCAGGGTCCACCGTGGGTCCCTGCGGTGTCAATGTCCTGCATTGGCACCCAGCAGCGCTACCCTGTCAACCTGGGCTTCCTTCACTGCCATCAAAACACGTAACTTTCAAAGCTGGGCCAGCAGAGAGGCAGCGTGGGTCAGGAGAAACCCGGCAGGCAGGAACCCCGAGAACGGCACCCTGCTTGTCCCTGGCCCTGGATGGCTTGGTGCGCGGAGGCAGGTGTCCATGCCCCTCCGAGGCCCCAGCAGTGCCCAGCTGCCCACAGACTGACTTGGTCGCACGCGAGTGATGCAGGCTACACCGCAGGGGTGGCTGGAGAGCGCTGTGGTCAATGGTGCCTTCCAACAGGGAAGGGGCAGGCATGAGCCGGTGGGACAAACACGGCACTGGGACACAGAGCAGAAAGGCCAGAACGAGGACCAAGAAAAACAACGTCCAAGCATTTGTGCCTGCAGCATCAGCCGTTACCACCCCAGGAGTCCCTGGGGCACAAGACAGGAGCGTCCTCTCCCCTGCCAGGCATGTGCCCACAGAGTCCACCCTTCCTTCCATGCTGGACACAGAGCCCCGTCTCCCTAAACGTCGCTACCACAGAAGCCACGCCAGAGTCACCGAAGCCGTTATCTTCGGTAGCCAGGAAGAAATATCACGGGCACCCTACAAATCCCCTTAGCTCTCAAAACCAACAGAGGGTAACTCGGGAATCGTCCCGGGTGGGCTGCTGTACTCATCCTCGAGCCGCCATGCAATCGAAGCTATTCTTTCAGACTTCATGGGGTACTGCAAAGAGCTGCCACGGCTCGGTCTCTAGAATAAATATCTATTCATCCCCATTCCAATGAAGATAAACCAAAAGAAGCCATTGTTTGTAGAAGAAAAATAGATCAATTATAACTTTCTCTAAAATAAATCTGTGTTAGTCATAACCCAACAAGAGGCTATATCGTTGCTATCTTGGGAGGTATACAGTTCTCAAAAATAAAGCCTCTCAGTTTTAGCATGGGGGAAAATTCAGGCTCACAGATGTCAAAATGAGTAAGCAGTGCTCAAGCCCTGAGCTGCGGGTTCTGGAATCGGGTCCGCTGACTACTGGGTCTGCCCCTAGTAGCGAGGACAGAGACAGACATGCTGTTGCTCTCCAGCATGGGGGTGTGGTCTGGGGCCAGGGAAAGGACGCCCATAACTGGTCCATGCAGCGTGGGTGCACTGGCCTGGGGGACCCTTGACAGCCTCACGTGAGCTGTGACACAGGGCTCTGATCTCTGGTAAAATTTATGAAGGTGCCCATGTAATCCTTTCTTTGTTTTGTAGTCTTAGAACCTATTAATTTGTAAATGCTTTACAGTAAGATGCACTCTGCTGACCTTCCTATTGGATTGTTCACTGTTTTTCACTGTCACTGTTGAGATGAGTTTCAGTCCTGAGTTACTGTAGGTCCTTAACCACTCTAGGTTTCTATGAAAAGGACAAGAGCTCTGTTTTACTGTTGGGGATGGAACAGTGTTAAGTCCTAGAAGCTACACAGCCACAGAACTCTGTCGAAGGCCAATGCACAGACCTTCGTCAACCACTCAAGACCCTGTGCTGGCTACCTGGATGCCCGATGCTGTGACTCCGGTCTGCATCAAGGGTCTCCTGGAGGCTGAGGTGCCAGTGACCTCATGGCAGATATGAAGGGATGTCTGGGGTCAGACTTTCCAGAGCAATCAAAATAAATATTCAAACTAGGTGTGGTGGTGCACGCCGGTAATCCCAGCACTTGGGAGACTGAGGTAGGAGGATCGCCAAGAGTTCAAGGCCAGCCTGGGTTACATAGTGAGAGCTTGTCTCAAAAAGCCAAAACAAATAAATAAATATTCAATTTGTCTAAACTCAAGTCTGAATTCCTTTGTAATTGATAAAACTGTTGGTAACTACTTGTTGAATCAGATTAGTACAGTGATCTGCAGGATTGACAGTCATCTTAAAATGCTACACTTTCCATTAGGTGAGGGTAGTTAATTTTGTCAGTCTATCAGGCTATCATACAACTACAAGTTTTAAGCATTTTCTATGTAAACATACATGCTATGGTAGCCAAAATTTGGCCTTGAAAGCAGCAAAGATAAACCACTGCTTCGTTTTGTTCTGTTACATCGAAAGCCTGACCCAGGGCTCGATGTGGCCCAGCGGGAGGGTGGTGGGCGGCTGTGTGCAGGTTGGATCTGACCCACCACACTGCAACTGCAGATCCAGGCCTTCCTTCTCCTCCTGTGAGAGGCGTCGCGGTTGTGCCTCCCCTGAGAACACAACCCAAACCGGCTCAGCCCTCCCCACATCTTTCTGCTCAGCTGACACAATGAACCATCTTTCGCACATCAATGTGGCTAGCAGGCCTCTGGGCCGACCCAGTCCTGCCTTTCAGAGGGCGGCATCCAGCATGCTTAGCCCACACTCGGCCCCCAAGAGACAAGGAGCTGGCTGGGTGCGGGGCGGGTCTGCTGTGTTCCGCAGCTCCCTGCCTGTTAGCAGCACGGCAGCAGGGAGAGCCGCTCGGAAACACAGTCACTCGCTTGCCAGGCCCAGTAAGAATGTTTAGTGAAGGAAGCGGACGGTGACAAAACAGCTGCTGACTTAGATGCGAGCGACTGCAAACTCAAACAAACTCTTGGGAGCCTCTGTTCAAGGTTTATACTCTTTCCCTGACCCCTGCCGCCCTCAGCAAGCCTGCAGAGTGGGCTGCAGCCCTCCCCTCCTGCCCCTTCCAGCCTGCCCTAAGTCTTGACACCCGAGTCTCACTGGAAGGAAGAAACTTGGAGCCGAACCGCAGCACCCACTGTGCGGGGAGGGCAGCGGCATGATGGCACCCTGGCCGGTGCACTGTGCAGCCCAGAAAGGGTCACTGAGGAGTTCCGAGCAGGGCAGCGACTCCCGCCAACACCTTAATACTGGCGGCTTGCGCAGAAGGCTAGATGGTTTGCAAGCCAGCACAATTCTAGTTAGAGCAGAGCAAAAAGGTGTCTTCGTATGGACGCGACTCACAAAAGAATCATGAGCTACAGTTTTAGGTTTAGGCTAGAAGGCACCGTGGCTGATCTCCTTGGTCAGTCTCTACCCGTTTCGGTCACAAACAGGTGTCTATGTTACGTCCTCGGTCAAGCACCAGAGTATCGCACACAGTGCTTGGTAAGACTGGGAGACATCGCAGCTGCCCAAGCACCCCCAAGACCAGCAGCACACGGTGCCCAAGCACACGCAGCCTGTCCCCAGGCCGTGTCCGCTCCACCACCAGCTCTGGTTCACTTCTCACCCGAGGTGCTGCCTGGTGCTCAAAGATGAAGGACTGCAACAGCTGCTCTGCTCGGAGGACGGCAGCGAGGACAGAAATGTTCACTGTTGCAAGCCACTCACAACATTCGCGTCAATGACAGAGCGTGCCTCGGATGGTGCGCCCATTACTGTCTAGCGACGTCGCAGCCATCTCAACATGGGCAAGTGCACGCGATGATGTTCATGTTACAATGAAATCGCCTAATGGCAGTTCTCAGAATGTGTGTCTGCTGTTGAGTGGTGCTTGGCTACATAGGAGATGAACCCTAAAAGAGATGGGGGGTTTATACTGTGAAGAGGACCCTGGACACAGATCTGGATGTGGAGTACAGAAAGAAAAACAGGGAAATACTTCGGTGTGTGATACAATGGAGTGGTTTTTCTGTTGGTGGTGGTGGTTTTTGAGACAGGGTCTCACTCTGTAGCCAGGCTGGCCTCGAATTCGTGTAATCCTCCCACCTCGGCCTGCTGAGCGTTGGACATGTCAGTATGTTCCACCACACCAGGCTTTTTTGGTTTGATTTTGTTCAGATGGGGGGCGCAATACTGGGAACCGACTCTAGGGCCTCACACAGGTAAGTAAATGCTCCACCACTGAGCTACATCCCCAGACTTCTAATTTTATTGTGAAACGGGCTCTCACCAAGTTGCAAGCAAGCCTCAAACTTTCAACCCTCTTGCCTCAGGCTCTTGAAATAGCTGGGATTACAAAAATGCTCCACTGCACCCAGCTTAATGGGATGCTTTTTTTTTTTTTTTTTTTTTTTTTTGGTGGTGCCGGGGATCGAACTCAGGGCCTTGTGCTTGCAAGGCAAGCACTCTAATCACTGAGCTAAATCCCCTGCCCCTCAATGGGATGCTTTTAACTGACAAGTAACAATTACACGTACTTACACGGTAGCATGTGACATTCTGCTTGAGCGCACTGTGTGGCATGACTGAACCGAGCTACTGAAGATGAGAGGGTGGGAGCCCACTCGGTGGGACGAGCAGGTTAAATGACCATCCTTGGGTCTGCAAGGGCCAGTGCTTCACTGGAGTGGGCCCCAGAAGAGAGAAGCTGGAGTGGGATCAATAGATAATTCTGAGGCTTATGCAGGCAGTTGTGGCCCTTGGTTTTCTCATCTGCAGAAAAGGCCCTCCCAGCTGGTCCACCGAACTGAAACGAGACAGCGAGGGCCACTGTCACCTTTCCAAGCCGCGACATCCCAAGCTTTGTTAACAGATGCACAGGTTCAAACACGGAAGGAACGAGAGAATTTAGCAAAGTCGACAGATGCTTCCTCAACCTAACTTCCTCGTGACAAGACTGGCCACTTCTGGGGCTGATAATGGACACTTGGCCATTCCAGAGCACAGTGCAATAGGTGGCCACGGTATGATGGCCACAGGGTGTCCCACGGACACCATTCACCACCAGCCAGGTCTCTGTGTGACTGTTACCTGTGTGTCAGGCCATGTCCACAGGGAAGGGCAGAAGACTGGCCATGCAGCATGGCAGCGGGTACCACCCTGAGAACCGGGCATGCAGACGGGGCTGGCCTGGACATCAGGCCACATCAGACATCAGGTCACACTGGTCTCCAGACCTCTGGGGTCTGAGTCAGTTCTAATTCAGATTCAGGCACTATCCTGGACCAGTGGGTCTAAATCAGCCCTGATAAGCACTCTCAGAAATGCCTCTCTAGAGAAGCAGAACCCTCACACCAAAGAAACCAACAGAAACCATTAAATCCCCATGCTGCAACTCTGGGGCATTTTGGTTTCCCTACCAAATGATTTCTGGTCAGGGTAAGTCTAACAAACAAACGAGTGACCAAAAAGCACCCAGTTTTCAGAGCTTCCTGAATGTGAAATCACAGATAAGGGATTTCAAGACCCAGGAGCTGCTGGGCAGATCCGAAGGCGCCCCTGATACCCCGAGCTGAGAGGACCCAGCACATGGCATATATTCAGAACTTTTTTGTTTGCTTTTTGAGACAGAACTTTGCTAGATAATTCAGGTTGGCCTTGAACTCACTATGTAACCCAGGTAGGCCTCAAACTCGAGGTGATCCTCCTGCCTCAGCCTCCTGGGATTACAGATGTGTACTGCTATATCTGGTTCATAATTTTGAATGTCAGTTTTCCTTAAAGCAAGGCATATCCATAAACAGTTCTCAAGGTCTGGGAGAAAAAAATCAAAAATCTTCAGATTAAAAGATGCAACTATCTGTATCATATTCTCTTCATAAATAAAATGTTCTCATAATGGTAGATGAACAGAGCAATGCAGCTGCAACATGAGGACCACAACAGAGGGCAGCTTGCTGTGCGTCAATGCCGCTGGGCTCTGGTCAGGAGCACTGTGCTTGAGCTCCACCACTGAATTACCTGATTGGCTTCGCTCAACACTTCTCAGCCCACCTGATCATCCTCGAGACCAACGTGAGCACACAGCATTTTACCTTCCTTAGGATCGGGCTGTGAGGCTTACGGGAGAAACAGATCTGAAAGTGTCTGACAATGCTTTAAAAACTGCAAAATAGTCTGGGGATTTAGCTCAGTGCTTAGAGTGTTTGCCTCACAAGCATGAGGCCCTGAGTTCGATTCCCAGTACAAAAAAAGAAAAAAAAAAATCTTCCTAAAAACTGCAAAATACAAACCAGATGCAGCGCCACCCACCCGTAGTTCCGGCGACTTGGAAGGCTGAGGCAGACCCCTCAAACCTGGGGTTTGAGACCAGCCTGAGCAATGTTAACAAGAGCGGCTTTAAAAAGGCCTATAATCTCAGCAGTCCGGGAGGCAGAGGCAGGAGGATCACAAGTTCAAATTCAGTCTGGGCAACTTAGTGAGACCCTCTCTTAAAATTAAAAATTAGAAAGGGGCTGGCAATGTAGTTCAGGGTGGAGGCACTGGGTTTAACCCCCACTGGAGATTGTCTTACACCGTTTTATTTTAAGGTCAGTAAATTACTCTTGAAAAATTCCTTAAGTAGTCCACAGTATATACAGCTTTATATAAACTACACCATCTCTCAGAAAATGGAACACACTCCTCTTCTGTAGCCTGACCACACACAGTGGCTGGCCTGCTTTTAGAGGCCACACTGAACAAAAGTAGGTAAAAACTAATACTACATTATTTTTGCCAAGTAGGTATCACAAACATGTATGTTGAAAAGTTCATACACTCTGAACCATTCTACAGTAATCAAGAGGGGCAGCTACACTGGAGTGTGTGTGATTTTACTACTGTACACAGCAAAGAAATGTTCTGGTAAAACTGAAAAGCTTTTCAGGATCCAGATGTTCTCCTTGCCTTTCAAAATGCAAAGATAGCACGGGACTTTTGCATAGTTTTAGTATTTGATTTTTTCATTTCAACAAGCGTTTGCCAGACCCACACTACCTGCAAGGAAGGAGCTGTGCTGAGAAATGGAGGGAAGGAAATAAAAAGGTAGCCAGAGTGCCTGCCCTCAAGGAGCTTCCTAGCCAGTGGCAGCAACAGGCACTCCCACAGAAGGAAGCCAGCACGGAAAGCGGGGAGGGAGCCTGACTCTGGACGCAGAGGAAGGAGCAACAAGCTGGGAGGTGGGCAGGCCTCCCTAGCAGACAGGTGGTAGCTAGGTTCCGAGGGATGGGTGCATTTCACACTGAACGGGCAGGGTGTGGAAGGGTAAGGCAGGACCATGGAGCCACCGTGGCACGCAGCATGCAGAAGGGTGTATATGACCCAGAGCCAACACAGACGGGGCGCCTAGCGGGGTCAGGAACAAGGCCAGACCCACCCAGGAGATCAAACCAAGATCCAGCCTCAATCGTGCGAGACGAAGGCGACATCCACTGCTAAGCAGCAGCATCTCCATCCCACAGCACACAGTCCTGGGCCTCTCGGGCTTGCCCTGCAGACGGACCCACACCGGCTCCCTGCTCTCTGTGCTGGAGCTCTGGGGGCTGCCTATACAAGCTGCACGAACAGGCTTCCCCGGGTATCCCCGAAGGGGCGCAGCAGTGGCAGACGGGAGGAGGGAGGAGACCGAGGTCAGGGTACGTAATTCCCCCTGCACCTTACGTGGGGCTGCGTTGGCTGGCTGGTCACGGTGCCTGTCTGGTGTCTCTGTCTACCCAGCCCCGTCTAAATCAAGTCTCATGACTGGTAACTGCTCTGCTCCCTCCCTGGAACTGTGTCTTCTGCACCACTCGTGGGCGTATTCTATCCCCCGAGCCTCTGCAACAGCCTCTTTGTTTAACACCCCTTCCACTGCTGACCAAGGCCCCGCAGGCTCTGCACAGACTCTGCAGAGTGCCTCTCCGTCCTCAGTCCACCTCCCCTCATTTGGACTCAGGAACCTGAAGCCAGGACAGAGTCAGCAGCATTGCCAAGCTCACGCAGTCACTTCAGCAGATGCAAAACCAAGACCGGAAGGCGGATCTGCCCCTCTGCAAAGCCCGCGCTCCCAACCTCTGGAGAAGTCACCTGTGGTAGGTTACTGAGCAGCCTGAGGGAAACGCACACAATCTTTTGCACCGATCCTCAAAAATTACTCATTAGTTTTGGACGTGTGCAGCTTACGCCCGCTCATCTTTCTAAACGGTCCCGCAAATGAGTCGCTCCGATCAGACGCGGCCGTCAGTGACTCTTGCCAAATGCGCAAAAGCAATCTCAAAAAAACACAAAAAATCCCAGAGATATTCCGAGACTCCAGGCCAGATCCGCCCTAGGTCCTGCGGCTTACATCTGCTGTTGCCTTTCTTAGCTCCTTAGCTAGTGGAGGGAGAATGCGCGTTCCTGGCGATCAGAAGGCAGATGTCATGGAATTTCTTCAGCAAGCATATGCCCCTCATTTCTCTAAACCGCTCTAAGATCTTCTTCACCTCCCTCCCCCACGCCGCAGAGAGCTGGGGCGCCCGTCACCGCCCTGCCAGTCAGAGCAGCCTGTGTCAGTGTCAGGTGGCAGGGCAGAGTGGGCTCAGGCCTGCACTGCCCTTCTGCAGCGTAGCCTCGCGCTGACGCAGATTGGGGAAAGGAAGGCACTTCTTAGGACTGCAGAGGGAGGCCCTCGGCCCGCCTGGCTGAGCACAATGGCCTGCAGAGCATGCGGTGCAGGAGGGGACGGAGGCTCGAGCACTGGCCGTTAGCCCCGTCTTCGCACCAGCATCTGAGCCTTTCAGATAGATGCTGCTCAAGCTGGGAATCCTCGAGCTTCATGGAACTGTTGTTCTTAAAAAGGGTTCAGAGAGTGAAATAAGCCACCTGTGAGAAGACAAATACTGAATGATTCCACTTTGGAGAGATCCCCAGAGCAGCCAGGTCCTCAGAGACAAAGTGGAAAGGCAGCGCAGGCATGGCCGGGGGAGGGGAGGGGAGGGACGCATTGTCTCCCACCAGGATTTCAGCTCAGGGTGACAGGGTTCTGCAGACAGGCAGTGTCGTGAACGGACTCAAAGCCACCGAACTGTGCACCACAACAAGGCTAAGATGCCACACTTCATGTTCTGTATAAAGTTCCCTGCTTGTTGAGAGAAGCAAGAGAAAATAAGCACATAGGATAAGGAGCCCGAAGAAAAACTGCAAGAGTTCAAACTGTTAACACAAAGGCAGATCTGCTGCAACAACTGTAGGTCACGGCAGTTGGAATGGCAGCTGATACTGGATGCTTAGACTTTATTTTTTGCTTTGATGCTGGGGATGGTCCCAAGAACCCAGGACCTCATCCAAGCTAAGGCTGTGCTCTACCACTGAGTTGCAGCCTCTCCCCAGAATGTCTAAGCTGGCAGTTACCAGGCTGAAATTCCCACTGAACACTTCCACTCTGAGATGACTCACTCTCACTCTGCAAGCTGGTCCCACCCACGGAGCAGCAGGAGCCAACATGCTTCTTCCAGGGTCTCCTGGTCTGGCTGGGGGTCGGGCTGGCAGAGCTGGGAGATGTTGCGGGAACCAAGTCCACTGTGCTAAAGTCCACCACACTGAGGAAGGGTGCGGCACTGTGTGGGGTCCTAAAGGAGCGGGTGGTTCCGAGGCAGGTGAAGGATGGGGTCGGGGGGCAGCAACCGACAGCACAGGAGAGACAGCCAGGCACCTTCGGCAACTTCAGGAAGTCCTGGCTGGCCGGACCCACGTGCCTGGAGGAAAGGCTGCCCCAGTGTCAGGGAGGCAGAGCTCACCAAGTCCTGAGTCCTGGTCCCAAGGGCCGAAAGGCTAAATGCTACGGGAGTTTGAATAATGCAGATATATGAGGCTTCTATTTAAAAGAGATTGAAATGTGATTTGAAAGAAAACAGGTGACAATTCTTAATTCGTTTTCTGTTGCCAGGAACACAATGCAACCAAGTTAGGAAAAAGGGTCTATTTTGGCTCTCAGTCAGGTGGTACAAGGCCAAAGGGCCACATCTGGTGACAGCCTTCTTGCTGACAGAGTCCCAGGCAGCACTCGGCATCGCATGCAAGAGACAGGGAGAGCACATCCATCTGCGTCCCTTCTGACTGCCCCCCTTTTGGAGGTAATGGTAATGTGGATTGAGCCCAGGACTTTTGCACTGAACTACATCCTAGCCCTTTTTTATTTTGAGACGTCTTGTTAAGTCATTATGTTGCCCAGCCTGGGATTGAACTTGTGATCTTCCTGCCTCAGCCTCCCAGAGTTTGAGGATTATAGATGTGTACCACCGCAACCAGCTTCTCTCTCCTTCTTATAAATCACAGAGGGTCCACCCTAATGGCCTTATCCAATCCATAGGCCACCTCTAAACACCTTAATCATATTAAATTTCTACCCTCTGAATCCCTCACAAAGGAAAATAAATTTAGACATGAACTCTTAGGGCCTTATAACACCACATCCACTCCAAAGCAATGGTGGAACTTGTTTCAAGAGCCCCTAAGGGATCCAAATCTGAACCGGGGACATGTGTGGCCTCTCCTGGAGGCAAGGGGCAGACCCACATCACCCCTTGGTCCTCATCATTCCCACCTGCTGATTCATCACCCTTCACCAAAACTAACCAAGTGCTTAGTATGCCCTAGACGCAAGAGTCTTCCAGAATGCAGGGTTCAAATCCCAGCTCTGAAATGTATTTGCCACCCTGAGCAAGTGATTTCATATGGCCTTTGTTCCTTCATTAGCCAAATAGAGCCCATCATAGGACTTGTCCCAAAAGGATCTTGTGAGGAACCAAGGAGGGGACACACAGAAGAGTTCGGCCCACCCACAATGCCCAATTGCAGTGTTTCTCAGTCCCTCTCTGCTGCCACACATGCACACACACACACACAGTCTGGCACCGGAGAGGGTAAAGAGCAAAGGACACGGTCCCTACCTTCGAAATGCACAAGTTCTAGTTGGGAAAGAACCCTGTGACGTAAGATATAATTAAGTATGAGCTGCAATCTGAACACTTATTTTTATATAATTAAATTACATCAACTAGATAAAAGACCATTTTCGAGAAAGACAAAGCAGTGACACATCGCGCCAGCTTTCCGTCTCCGAGAACCTCAGAGTGTGGGCAATTCTAACTCACGACTTTCTAAAGGTCTGATCTGGAAGACTGCTAGCACGGTGTGGTCCTTATTCCATCTCTGATGGTGGCTGGGAGTGGCTGCCATGTGGTAGACAAGATGGGGGACCTGAGGAGAGCGGGGCCTGCACAGAGCCCTGTTCCTGTAGCTTTTCATGACGCCCCCGTTCCCCGGGGTGTTCGGTATGTTCCAGCTGTCTACACTTGGGGCTGAAGTGTCTGATAACACAAAAGAGAGTTCTAACTCCAACCATCTCTCAACAGAAGCATATTCTTCTAAGAATGTAAAATTCTCCTTATGTAACTTTACAGGAGGTGTTTAAATCAAATCCCTTTTACTGTTACAAACACTGGCTTTGCCAAGAACTACTTCACTGTGTCAATTAGTTTGGCTGAAAATAAAGTGTCTTACGACCGTTAAACCACCCAATGCTTTTCACAAATGCTTCTGCTCACTGAGTCAAAAGACACAGTGTCCGGCTCAGGCATTCAGTACTGCGAGTGCAGGCGATGGCTAGCCTGTCTCCTGGCTTAGTGGCTTGGCTCTGTCGCCTGGAACACCATCTCTTCTTTGGTGACGACCCACGTGCATGTGTGCATTCACGTTTGCAGGCACGTAGATAGGCAGATACAACATGTGTGATAAGCACTATACAGACACACAGGCTGTCAGGGAAGGTGGCGGGCCGCACTGCACGGGTGTGCGCACTGGAGGAGGCACTGCAGGGTAAGTAAGAAGCCCCGACCAGACTCTAGGAATAATCACCCGCCGGGCACTGCCAAGGAGCTCAGACATGAAGCCCTGCGTGGAAGGAGCCTGTTTCAGGCAGGGCCTGCCCCACGGGGAGCCCGGTTGGTGGCAGGTGGGTGTGGAGCCCCAGGCTGGGCCTCAGGGCGGGAGGACACCGTCTCTCCAAGGCGCCCTGCTGTCCACTCTGTCCCTAGGTGAGTGAGCTCATCATGCCTGCGATCCAGTTGTTGTCACTGAGCTGGTGGCTGCCAAATACTCAGCAGTTTCAGCCCAGACGTCTCCGGCGCCAGACATCACCCAGGACCAGCTCAGCACTTCACTGCAGGCCTGAAGGTCCTGCACGCCCCGTGTGCCTACACTAACCCTGTCGTCCACCCAGCCAGTCTGAGCTCCCCCATCTCTGCACATGGCACTGGCCTAGCTATGGGAGCCGGAACGTGGGTGTCATCCTGAGGTCCTTCCGTCCCTGCTGTAACCCAAGACCAGACAACCGTACTCCCAGGTGTCTCCTGAACCGTCTCTCTCACCACTCTCCACACCTAACTCCTGCTTGCTATTCCAACTGACCCCACCAGCACCACTGCAGCAAGGGACACCTTTCTGTCCCTAAGATTTAGCTGGGTACAAGTACGACACACCCGTGGTCCCAGCTACTTGAAGGCTGAGGCAGGAGAATGGCTTGAGCCCAGGATTTCGAGGTCACTCTGGGCAACACAGAGACCCTCATCTCAGCAAAACCCGGGCCCTTTGAAAATCTCATCAAGTCACTCCCCTGCCTCAGCCTTCTCCCCTACAAGACCAGATTCTGCGGTATGGCCTGAAACCCCGCACGGACCGCAATGCAAGCTACTCTACTCCTTCTTCACCATGTAACACCTTCTTTCAGTTCTCAGAGGTGCTTTGGGCAGGGCTTCCTGCAAGCTCCTCCAGGGCCTGGACCCCTGTCCCCGCCTCACCTGCCTGCTAGCCTCCATGAGTGGCTGGAAGGCGGCGGTGTGTCCCCTCCTTAGGTCCTTAGTTTAAGGCCCTGAAACAGCCCCAGGCCCACACCTGCACACCCAGCATGGTTCCTTGGGCTTCTCGCACACTCTATCCCCTTTCTCACCAAACGGCTGTGGAAATGGGCTTGACATCTAGCTCCTGCTGAGCACATGAGGCTTCGTTAGGACCCATGCGCCTTGTGAGTAGCTGGAGCCGGGGAACAGTGCGCTAATGGGCACCGTGGGTCCCCACAGCCTCATACCACGCACAAAGTGAAGGCCTGAGGGGGCTGAGAAGGGGTGGAAGGACCGGGCTGTGGTTCACACCAAGCCCTGGACGAGGACCGCAGCAGCAGGGCTGGGTGGTCACGCACAGGGAGCACATTCCCCTGGGCCGACTAGGGCACGAGGTGGGGAAGACGTGGCTCCCATTTCCAGGGGAAACTGGTGATCGCCCTTGGCCCACTGCAGGCGTTCACAGGAAATGGGCTGAATCTGCCAAAGAGGCTTGGAGCCCCCTCCGGGCACACCTGCCTCACCACTTCCTGCCCACTGTCTCCACCTGCATGCCACTGTCGTCCCTGAAAGATCCTTGGCAAACAGGAAGGCCACCAAGGACACCAACAGCCAGGGCCACACCTGGGATGTGATCGTCACCCGGGGACTGGTGGCCTCTGGTTCTCCCTCTCTGACAGCTCAGCCTCACTGAGGGCTTGGCACTCCTGGTGTCGGGCACCATGCATATGACAGTTACGTTTGTCCCTAGCAGCGGGCGTGGGGTGGGGGAGTGGCAGTTACGAAAGACAGAGTTCGTGGGGTTGGGGATTTAGCTCAAGTGGGAAAGTGCTGGCCTAGCAAGTGCAAAGCTCTGAGTTTAATCCCGAGCACCACCCCCCAAAAAAAGAAAGACAGAATTCAAATATTTTCCAGAAAGCTGGCAGGAAAAATAAGCTTGTGGATGAAGACTCAAATCCATACTCTGCAAAACACGTAGTTTTCCACCTGTTATGGTTTGTGCCTAGATGTCCTCCCAAAGCCTCATGCAGTCAGAGGCGGCACATTTTCAGAGGTGGCTGGATCTGGAGTGTGTGCTGCTGGGATTAAGGGCATGTGATTACTAAATCAATCCACTGATTGGTTTGGCACCGCCCTAATCCCGGCAGCCTGGCTAACATAGAAGTGGCAAAGGAAGGCTGTTTAGGCCCCTTGCTTACCTAGCTGCCTTCTGCCTGTCTGCTTGCCTCCCTGCCTTGGATCCAGCTGACGGTGGACTGAAACCTCTACAAACTGTGAGCCAAATAAACCTTTCCTCCCTTAATTTTGGGCGTCAGGCATTTTTTCTCAGCAACAAGAGAAAAGTAACTGAGACACCACGAAGCAATGCTTTCCAATAAAGACACACTTCTGAGTAAACAAGGCTGGAAGTGCAACTGCCTAATTCTTCATTCAATACTCAGAACAGTACTTTAAAGAAAGAAAAACTCTCCAGAAAGTTTCCTGAAAGCACAGGGAAGGGGACGTGCTCCTGCCCAAAGCCCGTGCTGCCCCGAGTCCTGGGCCGCAGGGGAATCAAGTGCTGCTCTAGCAGGGTAGCGACGTACCTGTCCAACTCCCAGTGGGAGAAACTGGAAGCCTGCTGGGAAGGTCTGTGTCAGTAACAGTGATAAGGCACGCAGCTGAGAGCCGCACCTTTCCTATTCATTAGCAATGTTTCTGTAGGCATTTAAAACATTTTTCTAATACTGTAAGTCCTCCATGAATGTTAGAACATTAAAAATGAATAATAATGATGCAAAGTACAAAACATTCCCGATTCTAAGTCCTTGAAGAGACTGCTTTACCAGGCAGGGCAACACTCTAATGCTCGGTTTTCCATGTTATCCATGATTAAGGTTTTCACACTACTGGTTTTATAGCACAAACCAGCTGTAACACTAAAACAAAGATGTCGTTTCTCTTTTCTCATCCACCCTTCACTCAATTACATGTTTGTTTTTTAAGAGAATATATGAAAAGGCTGACGCTATCTCAGATATTAACAACAACCAATTAATGATTACTTTTTAAACACAGTTTTGTGAGTTTCTCAGCAAAACGCTTGGCTTTGTTTACAATGTTATAAATGCTGATGCTCAGCTATAAAATAAATTCCTTGCTGGGTGGAGGACCATGTGTGGCAGTGAGAAATTCTCGCTTAGCACGGGCGCTTGCTTTGCACTTTTCCATGAAAGCACTTTCTTTTGACTCTGCTACCAGAGAAAGCCTCGCTCGGTACTACTCTGTCACCACATGGGAACACAAAAGAGGTCTGAAAAGACTTCATATTGTTGAGTCCGGATGATTCCTTCACAGGAGTGCCTTGATTCAGGCTGAAATCCAATTATTTGCCAACTTGAGAATTCTTCCCTCCTCACGGTAAAGGCAAAAGCCGCCAGTATTCCAGATACCAGGAGATGTTTAAGGTTATTAAATAAATTATCCCTAGTTCCCAAAACAGAAGGGCTTAGAAATTGAAATCATTTTACATTTCAAAACCCGAGAAGATAAATCACACTTGCTCAGAAGTTTATTACAGTGATTTCAAAATGTAACCCAGCAGGTAGAGTGGACTTGCCTTGCCATGAGTGGTCACGGGAGAGGCCAGGCTTGGGGACAGGGACACACTCCACACAGGCACTGGGGGGTCTGGAAAGATCTCTCTGGACACCTTCCCAGGTAAGGGGAGCCAGGATCAAGGCTTAGTTTAAGATGATGATCAAGTTCCACATTATTATAATGCTGATATACTCCTTTGAGTGCTGGGATTGTTTACAACTAGATTGTGTTGTAATCTAAGAGACCTGTTGGAGGAAATTTATCTTCAAAGAAAAAAGCTGTTAAAAGTAAGGAAAGAATGGACTTGGCCATAGTACATGCATAAATAGACAAGAGCTTTAGGTGAAAATCAGTAAGAGGTAATAATGTGGTGTGAAAAGGAAAGAAGCTATAGGATCTCAGGCCATATTATTAGATGGGGAGACTTTGGGATAAGGGAGGTGAAATACCCTGCCCTATTCTGGTCTCTTGAAAATCTATGCCTGTAATACTGCGTTCTATTGTATCAAATTTAAAAAGAGACACAGACAAAATGAAACAGGTGACAAGGTAAACCAGGATGATTTGGGGTCTAAAATTGTGTCTTATGAGGAATTTTTTTAAATAGTAACATTTAGCCAAAAGGAGATTTGAGAAAGAGCTGTCATGTCTCCAAACCTGAGGTGACCTTACTGTAACATGGAAAGGAACCTATGCCTGCCAGCGATGGACGCAATGGGCTAAACGTGGGTCAGATTTTAACTGCATACGGGAACTGAGAGTCCGAACCGTCCAAAGGAAGGGATCGCAATAGAGGAGGGGACCACAAGTTTCCAGCGCTTGAGACACTCAAGCACAGGTTGAGTGACCCTTCCAGGTCCCCCGACAGAGTTGACCACCACCCCTGAGTGGCAGGGCTGGGGACAGGCTCTCTGCTTTGGCTAGAGCAGCTCCATGTTATCTGCTCTACGTCTGGATCAGCTTTACTTTGCACAAAGGCTTAACCAAGAGGCCCTGGGGACTCACAGGGTCCATGGAAAGCCAAGATCCTCAGGACCCATGACACCGGGGCGAAGATGCACCCTGACTTGTGTGCTGAACTGGGCCGACCCACATTCTCAAAGGACACAATGAGCTAGCAACATTTCTGCTTCCTCTCACTTCTTTCTTTCAGCATTTCCTTGATTCCCCATTCTTTGATCAGCAAAGTGTAATTAAAAAAGAAAACTCGACATTTAAATTTCAGGAAATTCAGACTGGTTCTTCAAGAAGTTAACCCAGGGAGGGCTACCATGTGACTCAACAATTCCACTCCTAGGGATCTGCCTAGAGAAGGAAAACACGCCCACACTGAAACATGTGTCAGAAAGTCCACAGGAACGCTAAGCAGAACAGTCAAAGAGTGAAGAACTCAAATGCCCAACTGGTGGGTGGACACAGTTTGCCACAGCCATCAGTGATGTTATGTGGCCATTACTGACACATGCTGTGGCACGAATGAGCCTTGGAACATTTGCTAAGTAAAAGACGTCAGACACAAAAGACCAAATGTTCTGTGATTCTGTTCACATGAAATGTCCAACATCCACAGAGACAGGAAGCAGATTAGTGGTTGCCAGGGGCCAGGGCAATGGGGCGATGAGAAACAACTGCTAGTAGGTACCAGGGTTTCTTTGGGGATGATGGAAACGTTCTAAAAATAGACAATGGCAATGCTTGCACAATTCTGTGAATATACTAAAAGCACTGAATGGTATACGAGAAAAGGGTGAGATTATTCATGGTATTCGATTATCTCAACTGAGCTGTCATTGACACAAAAAGATTCAGGATTAGTATTCAGGTCCTTACTAGTTGTGTGGTCTTTTAAAATTACCAAATCTCTCTGAGCCTCAGTTTCCCCACATGTAAAGGGAAGACGGCAATACTACTACCTCATGGGGAGGTGTCAAAGAAAATCTGGAGTAAAAGATGGCATTTTCAAAATCACAAATTAGCTTTTAAAAGATAGCTATGGTCCATATTGCAAAACTACTATAGCTTTTCTTAAAGCATTAAAAAGAAGTTTGTGATTTCTAGCTCATTTTACAGATTTTAAGTACTTTTGACAATCAAACAATGCACAAAGTTCCTACTTAAATGAAAGGACAAAGTCCTGAAAGATGACATTAGGCTGCAGAACTTTACATTTAGCAGCTATCCTAAATTAAGCAGGAGCGATAACCAGAAAAAAGCATATAGGAAGGATAGACTTCTATTTGTTAAGTAACATTTTCTCCTTTCTCCCCCCTCCCTTATGTATTAGCTTCTATTTTATTCCACTCTGCAAGTCTTCAAGATAATATGTACAGATTGCATTTTCTGAAGCTAACATAGGGTAACTATAACTTCGGGGGTCCTATCACTATTGAAAGCACGAAGTCCACTCGACCTATGAAATGTGTAAGTTCATATTAGCCCATTGTGGTCCTGCCGTTGTTAATCTCTCTTTTCAAAAGATTTTTTTTTCTGTGTAACTAATGAAATATCCAAATGTTTAATTCAGCTTTGTGAAATGGTGTTTCTGTGATCTGCTGCTTTAATTGAATCATCATAGTAATTAACTGAATCACACTCATTTATATTTTCACTTAATGGAAGCATCTTAAAATGAATAATTTCACATCAAAACATCTGTTGCCTAAGATATTATCAGTTAACATTCATTTCGGCCCCCAAAGTGTAGTCTTGCTTTTAGTTTTATTCATAAGGTAACCCCAAAATAATCAATCCAGGGCTGAGACCTTTTTGAGAAAATTCAAGGTATGAGTCAACTACGTTTTGAAGTGATCTTATTATTTGATTGTAAAGTGATTTTTCTTTAAAGTGTTACCTCTACAGTATTTAAGAGCTAGCTGTTACTTTCTTCTAGATAGGACTATTACCAGCAAAATATCTCACTAATATCTCTGTGCTGACAATTAACAAGAAAAGGCAGAAAACCAAAATATTTATAAATAGACACATAAGCCAACTTCACGATGGAACTACTCCTTAGGAATAATGTGACCAGATGCCTAACTACTGCTCAAATAAAAATATCTACACTCATTTTTATATCCTGAGCCACACTGTCAATGATATGTTTAGCTATTAATTTTTTAAAAGGCTTTATGCCTGCAAGTAATGTCATATAATTTTCAGCCAGATGCCTTTTACCACTAACACGGGCAGAACACCACCACAAACATGTAGAAGGCTGTACGTGTACTTTAGAGATCAAAAGTAGTAATTCATGCAAAATTGGTTATAAGTCAGTTAAGAAAACTACCGTATTCAAAATATTAACTGAAGAATTAACCTACTAGAAAGCAAAACCATTCCCATAGCTCTACATTATAAAATATTCTGCTGGCCAGCAGAATGCCAAATACATTCTATGAAAATTATAAGCTACAAAACTTGTTCAAGTATACACCGTCATGAAAAAAGTAAATTTCACTAGACAGAAAAAAAAAAAAAAAACCAGTACAGAGAGCCAATCACCACACGGTACTCTATTGCTACAGTAACACCTACTGTTTGCAAACAGGTGTTAAAATAACAAGGAACCCCCCCCACATCACAATTACAAAATACATTTCTCCAATCGTCCGAGCGTCTACAATCCAAAATTATTCCGATTGCACTTCAGCATATTCTACAAAATACACACTTTTTTCCTTAAGAAACTTTTGGGGCCCCTCTAAAAAAACAATAAATCCAATGTATTAAAAAAATGGGATAAACTTTTGTGCATAAGTTATCACATCCTGTTCTGATAAAATATGCAGTGTGCTGTGGAAATCTTCATCAACCTTGCTAGTGAAACTAAAACCCTTTCAAGCAAGAAGCATTTGAGATTTCTGAAAGATGCCATATTGGTAGCTATTCATATTGGTAGCTTTTTCCTTCCTTGTAAAAATTACCAAAAGAAAAAAAAAAATCCGTTACCCCGTCCACAAAATAAAGACTCAGCCCGGCGCTGCGGAACCAGGTCCGCCGCTCCGCACCCTGCGACCGACCCGCGCCGGCGGCCAGGGCCGCGTCCCGCCGGCTCCGGCTCGGGCGTCTCCGCGCGGGGCTCGGCCCGCGGCGATCGCGCGCCGTCCGGCGTCGCAGCCACGCGCCCGCCGGGCCCCGCCGGCCCCGCGCGCCCCGCGATCGCGGCCCCGGCCCGGCGCGGCGCCCGCACAATGCCCGCGGCGGCCGCCGGGCGGCGGGAAGCGGGCGGCTCGCGCGGCCTCGCCCGCCCGGCCCGCCGGCCCGCCCCGCCCGCGCTCACCGTTGCAGAACTGGAGCAGCGAGGACGTGTCGTACAGGCTGCTGTAGCTCGAGAAGCCGTCCTCCATGCTGCCCGCGGGCCGCGCCCGCCCCGGCCCCGCCGCCGTGCCCCACGCTCTGAGGCGCGCGAGCCGCCGCGGCGCTGGGCCGGGCCTGCGGTGGCGGCGCCGCGCCGGTCGCCATGGCAACCCGGGCCCGCCGCCGCCGCCCGAGCCCGGCGCCCGCGCCGCCCGCGAGGGGGCGGCCTGCAGCGCGCCCGGGGACAAAGGGCGCGGCCGGGCCTCCCCTTTTGGCCACGTCCGGGGGGCGCGCCCGGGTCTCCTCCAGCCGCCGAGAGCGAGGGCGGCCGGGGCTCCCGGAACGCCGCGGAACCTCTGCACGCGGGGTCCCCGAGGGCGCCCACGTGCCCTAGACCGGCCGGGCTGCAGAGCTGGGGCGTCCCGGGGTGCCGGCTGCGGCAGCCCCCGGGGAGCTGCGCGTTCTGACTCAGGAAGAGCCTTGCGAGGCAGAAACGCACGAAGTTTGCAACTTTCCCAGCCCGCCTAAGGGTCTGAGGGGGACTCAGGGCCAGAAGTTAAAGGTGCTGGCGGGTAAGGAGGGAAGGAGCAGGGGAGAGAAGGAAAAGTCTAGCCAGAAAGCGGGCTTGGCCCGGCGGAGAACACTTAACAGTTACACCCCTATTGCACGAAAGTCATTCTTCAGTCGCAGGCAAAAATTGGAAGTTTTCGGTACTAACTCGTGTAGGTTTAACACAGTAGGTGGAAGGAGAAGGGAAGAAAAAGCAGGAAATCTTCGGGACCTGCCTGGGTCCCAGGGCGTGTCTTGCTGGAAACCGGCGCAGTCATCAGTAGATGACAAGATGGGGACAGGCCTGTCGCTCCGCATGTGACGCCTTTAGTTCGTGGGTGGCTGAGACTGGTGTTAGATACCCCAGGCAGAAAGGAGTTTAAAACCTGATCCTTGTCCTAGTTAGGAAGACCAAGTGTGGAAAACCAGAGGAATTGTTAAGGAGGGAAAGTGCACCTTGGCGAGGATGAAGGGCCCCGGGTGCTGTTGGCTGTGACCAGATAGATGGCAGACAGCCAGGACGGTGCTCCTGATGGAGAGTCAGAGGGCTTCTCACCCGGATGGACGGCTGGTGACACCTGGGAAATGAGATTGGGCAGAGGGGGAAAGGGGCCAGGCCAGAGAGGCCCCAGGACCACAAGGACACATCCGGCCCCTGCGGGAGCTGGAGGGACCTGGGAGGTTTTCACATGAGCTTAGGTATCTGAGTCTGTGTGCGAAGTGGACAGCAGGGCCTGTGGCTGGAGCAGCCGGGGTGTCGTTAGTATTCCAGAAAGAAGGCTCTGAGGCCCAGACAGAGGGAGAAAGGAGGAGGGCCGGCGAGAGGGAAGCTGCTGTGGGGTCAGTCAGCCAGAGAGACAGGAAGGTCTGGCCAGGACAGCGCAGCCTCCACTTAGAAGTGCCCACTGGCCACTGGAGTGAAGGAATCGGGATTTAAAGCAGAAGTCCCAAAGCAGAGGAAGAAACAGGAAGAAAGGAGGTAATCTTTGTCCTGCGAAATAAATGAAAACCTGCTCCTCTTGCACCCTAGTCAGGTAATCTGCGGCTTCTGGATGTGACCCCAGTAGGTGACTCCTTAGATGATGTCATCTCCTGTCCCTACTTTACATTCCTTTCAGGAGGTTTGTTTTGAGTAAATATATAAACTAAGATTATACATTAAGAAATGGAAGGAAAAGAGCCTAGCTCATAGCATCGTGCTTTCAGGTATTCCAAGTTTCAGGTGTTCTCACCTGAAAGGCTGAGCTCCTCTGTTCACCTCCTCTCATCAGGCAGAAATGGTGAAATGGGTATAAAGAGGTCAAGTGCTTACACTGAAGTAAGGTTGGAAGGAGCTCTGTAGTCTTCCTCCTCGATTTTCTTTTGAAGTTTTCATGTCGTCCCATTATCTCATTGTTTTGTAAGATGATAGATGCCAGTTATTAAAAATGCAAGCCAAAGAGAAAGGAATTGAGATTTAGGAACTGCTAGCAAAAGATTGTAAATGAACACTAAAGAGAGTAGAAAGTCAGAGGAGAGAGAAGGAAATTCCCGAGGAGCTACAGAGAGGCTGGAGGCTGCTCGGGAGATGTAGTCTGTCAGGAAGCTGAGGCACAGAAAGCTTCCTGGAGGAGGGCGCAGCCACGGGGCTCTCTGTGGAGTGGGCCAAGCAGGGAAAGGCCCTTCCGCCTGGGGGCCCAGGGCTCCCAGGTCTTGTGGCATCTTGGAGAGGTACTGGGGCTGCGAACCAGGTGCTGGACCCCAATGTACACGCACCTGTGGGAACTTCATCAGGAAAAGCAAGCTCAGGCCAAAGATGGTTGGCAAAGGGCAAGTGAAAGGTCCCCGAGGCACCCTCCCCAGCACAGGGCACTCTGCGCTCCTGTGAGGCAGGTATTGTGGAGAAGGAGCTTCCAAAGGATGAGATTTGACTGATGCACATTTGATCTTTGCCCTCCGTTTCCCGATTCCCCACCTTTTCCTCTCTTGTATTCTGATCTTTGTGTATATCCAGTTTCCTTTGCAGCCTTACGCTTTGGGTACACTGGATAGTTGGTACAAAAAGTTGAGGGTGGCATATTTGAACCTGGTAAGGAAATGATAATCATGAATAAATGGTTCAAAGTTGATTCTCTCTATCAGTGTTTGTCTTCTTGACTTTTAATGTTGAAAGTATAAATCTGTTTGGTGGCCACAACTCAGGCTTGAGAATAAAGGAAATTCCGAAGTGGGAATGGAGAACTGTATTTAAAAGTTCAGCTGTAGAACTGAGGTGGAGATTTTCTTAGGAGATATTATTTCCACTCGAGTGAGATTACAAGTAAGACAATTAAGAACTCGATCTACTTGCTTTTGAGATGATAAAGATCATCATTACACTCTTAACCTAGGGCATTAAACAGCCATGTTTTTCCCATAATGGTAAAATCTTAGTCTAAAAAAAGCAAAATTTAAGAGTAATTACAAGAATATACATGTTAAATCAATTAGGTATAATCTACTCAGCATTAAAAAAAATCTATGGAGAAAGCTCAAGAAAAAAATCTCTGAAGACTTAATTAATAATGTGTGATTTTTGCACCAAAACATTCCACATCATTTTGAGATAATTTGTGGGCTAACCCCAGCAAATGCTCTCATTGTAATAAATGATGTACATTCTCCAGGACAATGTAACCACAGTGTTCAGTGGAATTAATAATAGCGTGTGTACAAGGCACGTAAAGGAGAAAGGAAAATGGGAGCTCTGTTGCCTTTACTCATGGAGAAGCAATAAAAAGAAATTACCCAGAAACGTGAGGTCTTGCATATCTATTGTTTAATTCAGTGTTCCTCCAAAAATAGTCCCACACGGCCAGGCACTGCACTTAGGGACATATCACAGAGAACCGGCGCTTTCCTAACTGCGAGCGGCCTGAAGTCAGGGTGTAGAGTCATAATCAGCACGTTGAAAATGAGATAGAAAAATCTACTTCTGGGTACACACTTAATTGAAAGCAGGAACTTGAATAGACATTCATTCACCTTGTTCACGACAACATTATTCACAATAGCCAAAAGGTGGCAATAACCCAAGTATGCACTGACAAATCACTGGATAAAGAAAATGTGGGATGTCCATAGACTAGAATATTATTCCATTTTAAAAAGAAATGGAAATCTGACACATGCTCCCGTGTAGATGAACCTTGACGACATGATGCTGAGTGAAGTAAGTCACCAAGAGACAAATGCTGTAGGATTACACTTACAGGAAGTCCCTAGAGTAGTCAGATTCATCAAGACAGAAAGGATGGAGATTGCCAGAGCTGGGGGAAATACGAATAGGAAGCTCCGATTAACAGGCACAGAGTTTCGGCTTGGGGTGATGAAGTTCTGGACAAGGGCAGTTGGTGGTTGCACGGGAACACATAAATGCAATGACCTCAGAACCGTGCACCTAAGAAGGGGTAAAACGGTAAATTGTATATTTGCTCTGTGTTACCACAAATTAAAAATTGAAATGAACTTGAAAATAACAGAGGCAGGGGTTGGAGATTTAGCCCAGCGGTAGAGCACTTGCCTAGCGCTCTAAATTCAATCCTAAGTACTGTCCCCTGTCCAAGAGAGAAAGAAAGAAAGAAAGAAAGAAAGAAAGAAAGAAAGGAAGGAAGGAAGGAAGGAAGGAAGGAAGGAAGGAAGGAAGGAAGGAAGGAAGGAAGAAAGAGACTATAACACAGGGCATTGAAGACAGCATGAGCAAATATCTTTACTTGGAGCCTTGGTCTTTCTTGAAATGTACCTATAGTGGTGAGTTGCCAAGTAAAGCACACTCAGACACAGGATAATTATCCCAATAGATACATAATTACAAATTATAAGTGCTGTGAAACAAAATTGAAGGAAGGATTTCGGATCATCCTGGAGGATGTAAGCCGGACTGAGGAAGGAAGGAATGAAGGAAACGAAGGGACCGAGCCGCACAGGGCACAGGGCAGGCTTGTGCAGGAGGAGGCCACTTCAGGCACATGAGTCTCATCTGAGGGACAGAGGCCATTTTGCTGGCCTGTTCACAGGGAACCTCAGAGATCCAGCTCTGAGGAGGATCTTATTTTATAAGATAAGAGGGTCTTATTTTATTCTAAGAGCAAAGAGACCTGGCTTTTAGTTAGTGTTTATGGGCAGAATTGTGCCCACCCAAATTCCTGTGTTAAAGTCCTAACCCCCAGGACTTCAGGGTGTGACCAAGTTTGCAGGGGAGGGTCTTTATAGAGGCAGTCAGGTGCGTGCACATGAGGCAGTGTGGCTAGCTAGGGTCCTTACAAGAAGGGGAAATCTGGACACATCTCATTGGGGGAATATGAAGGCAAGGCGGAAAGAAGACTGCTCCCCCAAGCCAAGAACAGATCAAGGACCTTCTCTCAGGCCCTGCAGACACCTTGATTTCAGACTTCGAGCTTCCAGAACTGGAGACAATAAATGTCCATTGAGGCCACTTGGTTTGTGGGATTCTGTTACAGGAATCCTGGCTAACAAATAAGTCAGCCTGGAATCTCCAAGTCAACAATTGGTCATTCCACTCATGACAAACTCATCACTCTCTGAGAGGTCATCTCAGATTCTTAGCACCAACGAGGAACATTAAACTCTCTCCCGCCTGCCTGCCAAACTAACTGTCATTTCTTCGACACCCCTGACAAATGATCGCTTAGTCTCTCTCAAAGTCGGAGAGCTCCAATGATTACATAGATTGCTGTTTATTTTTATCCCTAATTGCTGTAGCATCCTTCATCAATCCTGCTTTTGTCTGGTCAGTTGTGTCTCCCTCTGGCCGGGTTCAAACTTCTGTCTATTCTGAAAGATTCTAGTAGTGGTTTGTGTCTCGGTCTTCCTCACTCGGCTTCATTACTCCGGGGTTAACGTGCCTAAACTGGGTTAATTGCTGTCTCGTGACTCTGTATGGTGATCACTTGGCCTGACGTTGTATGTGTCCTGTGCGCGCCATCTTTGGCCCCTGCACATCCCTGCCGCATCACACTATCTGCAGAGTTCTACTTGTGGTTTTCAGACATGCCGCACACTTGAATGCTTTGTACCCGGGCCCGAGCTAAGTACCATCCTGAGTGCCCACCTTCCCTCCCCAGCAGCACTGAGGCTGCCCTGTCTGCAAGGCTTTGCTGGCCCTGCTCCTCCTCATGTAACCCTGGTGTCTGTTGTCTGGCCTTGTGACAAACACACATCCATCTCTCCTGGGGGAATGTGTGCCTCTCACACCTGTAACACCATGATGCAGTGTGAATGCAGTGGGCAGTGAGTACCTGCTGATGGACGAATGAATGCATGAAGAATGAACCCTCAAGATGCATCTGTTGCCTGTTACACATGAAACACTTTCTCTGGTCCTCCCGAGGTAACATTCCTTATTCCTCACTGTCTATCACAGGTCGGTTTCTGGACCTGTCATCTGCATGGGTGTAGGTCCGTCTCCACCCCACTAGATCTTTTCTCCTGAATCCTGGAACTCGCTCTGCATACAGCAGTGTCACTACTCTCTGGATATTATGATTCTGTTGGTGCCACAGAAGTTTGTACTGATTTTTTTTTTTAATCATCCAGGACATGGACTGTCAGCTCATTTTGAACTTCTGGTCAATTATAAACCTATCAGTCTTTTTCAAATAACCTGCTCTTGGTTCTTCATCCTATCCTGGAGCTAACTGATTTTCTTTTTCTTTCATCTAAAGACAAGATTTACCTTTATCCCTGTTAAATATCACTTTATTGGTTTCCATCCACCATGTTAGCCAACCAAAATCTCTTAAACTTTTACATCTGGCATCTAATACGCCCGCTTTGTGACAGCAGAGATGGTGGCGCAGTGAACCCTTCCAGCTTCCTCCTTCCCGTGAGCAGTAAGGAGGGCCAGAGCCCAGTGGACTGCCCTGTGGAGGCCTCACCAGCTGTGTCTTGGCTGATCTGTTTATCAATACTCTGGATATGTTTGTCAAACTGAAAATAAAATTCCCCCAACTGTATGATACCAGCCTATTTTCTTCTGTAACATCCACAGGATTTTGAGAACGATTTTTACCACTGCTTTGTAAATCCAGTCTGGTAACACCATGAAAAGAGGGAAGGAGGTTGGTCTGGCTTTTAGTAACCCTCTGCTCTGCCAAGTGTTTATACCCCAGCTCTTCAAAGATCTATTACGTTTTTGCTCAGAACCAATATTAATATCAGACCCATCCTCTGTATCTGCCAGAATCCAACTTTTTCTGCTGTTTGGGAAATGATGACCTTTTCTCCCTTTCCAGTTTTCTAAGGCTCCCATTTGGCAAAATGAAAGACCGTTTGTTGAGGCCTAGAGAATGTATGCACAGCAACTAAATAGTCTCTTGCCATCTCATGCCTTTCTTGGGTTCTTGACAGTTCTCAAGAGATGTTTCTACTGTCCCTTCCAGTTTAAAGAGTATTGTCCTCATTGGAGAGAAAGAAACCCAGCAAGCCGAGTCCCGAATATGCAGAATGACTTGCATGGTCCCTTCTGGCTCCCAGCCACAGCAACTGCTGCAGCTCATGTGAGCTCTGCCCTCATTGACCCTTGCTGCTTTTCACTTCTCAGACACCCTGCAAGTGTTTGCCACTGGGACGCTGCTCTGGAGAGTCTGCTGTTGGAAACGTTCTTCCTGTCAATCCCGGGGCTCCCTGGCCTGGCCCCTGGCTGGGTGCCTCGGGGTGGCTGCAGATCTCCAGCTCTTCTTATAAAGGTGGGGAATTCTTTGCTTGGAGCGCCCAGCTCCTTGACCACCTGTGTGTCCTGGGGGCCAAGAAACAGTACTGTGTGGTAAGACATCCTTGTTAGGCCCACCCCAGCTTCATTATCAACACTGGAGAATTCTGAACTTTGGCCATCCACTTTCATTGTCCAAAAGATATGACAACTATTTATTATGTAAGAAACCCATGACTCTTTCCCCTACTAAGCTTTTCACTCAAGAGTGTTCTTAATGGTTTGCATCAGTCAAAAGAATTTCTATACCTTAAAGTGTCTGAAGTGGAGAATTCAGCCGGTTTTCTCTTTTAAAAAATGTCTGCATTCAAGAAACTTGAGATTGTGCGCCTGGGGCAGCCAAGTTCCTGCCTGTGTCCAGGCTGATTGCTAACCACCTCCTCTGACTGGCAGAGGTGTTCGCATTGAGATGATAAATTACATGGGCATCCTAGCTAGTATGGAAGGGCTCAGGGTCCGTCCATGCCGTGCATTAAAAGAACTACTGAGATATATACAGCATATTTAAAAGTCCAACATAAGCTGCCTAGCAGCATCGAAGTTGTAAAAAATAATAAGTTGCTAGAAATCTAGATCTTTATCAGGAAAGTCAAGAGAAAAAGCCCACATCTGAGGTTTGCTGGGGTCTTCCCACTGTACCTCCTGTGGCTTACTCACCCAAGATGGTGCTGCCAAGGAGGAGAGAGACACAGGGACCCTGGAAACTAGGAGTCCAGGGCAGGAGAGGGGCAAGAAGAGACGGGAGAACAAGTGAACAGGCAGTGGGCAGATCAGAAAGCAGCAGTAGATGTGTGTTATTCCCAGAAAGGAAAACACAGTCAGGGGAAAGACAACACATTTGGAAGTGGTGGTTGCTTCCTGGAGGGGCAGTCAATGGTATGGGATGGTATGGGAAACGAGAGAAAGATGCAGATGCCTTTTCATTTTAAGTCTCATAGAACCATTTGAGTTTTAAAAACAAGTGCGGTATGTGGCTCGGCACAATTGAAGTTTAAAAATCATATGCACTTGAGTGTGTGTGAGATGCCAGGCATTGAACTTAGGGCTTCATGTGTGCTAAGCAAGTGCTCTATCCTTGAGCTGCACCCCAACCTTTTTTATTTGGAAACAGGATCTTATTAAGTTGCCCAAACTGGCCTTGAATTTGCAATCCTCCTGTATCAGCCTCTTGAGTAGCTGGGATGACAGGCATGTGCCACCACACCCAGCCTCGTATCTGTGTTTTAATCAAATTTGTCAGCTCATTCACTCATTCAACCTGCGGACATTCGTGGTGCTGATGCTGAGGTTGGCTGCTGCCCCAAGTGAAATAAAATCTCCATTCCTACCCCAAAGGACCTCTGCTTGGAAGAAGAAAAGATGTGGGGGTTAAAAAAATAATCATTTGTCTTTTTGTGCGGGGGCTGGGTTTCCAAAGAACTACAAATATCATGTCTGTTAATCAGTTGAAGTCTTGGGACAATGTGTGACCCAAAGCTCACAATTTGAAGGGGTCCTGGCATTAATCTTTCAGGAAGAGAAAAAAAGAAGATCCCTGCACAGTGATTCCATGTGTAAATTCCCAACTTAATCTAGCAGCCACTCTGATGAGAAGTAGATGTGGAACAGGACAGAGAGCCTGAGAACAAATTCACAGCAACGTATCATGGCGTCAGAGAAGGCGAGTCCACTCTGAACATATTGCTAACGACAGGAAATTAGAACTCATTCGGGAACCTGTGCAGAACCACCATCCTTAATCCCAATACCGTGTGCCCCCTTCATGATACCATCTTGTGATTAAAAACTAACAACACTACGTGTACCGATTCCCCACAATGAATGTAATCATTATGTACTTGCAAACATGTACTAATAAAAATTTTAACATTATTTTTTTAAAAAACTACATCCCATAAACATGATAGTAAAATGTTTGGCTATTCCTCCGGGGGATTCTGCACTAACTAATCTTATAGATTTTTTTTTTAAACTTTTCCTCCATTCCTCCAAACTGCTTCCTCTCTAAGGACACGACCTGGAAGCAGAAGGACACTCTTCTACATGCAGCCTACACACCCCTAGGAGGGTATCACTTTCAGGACTCCCACAATAACAAAACTCACAGAGAATGGTATAGGTTTGTGCACAACCTATATTCATCCTCCTATATACTTTGGGGGGCCTGCGGGGCTGGGGATGGATCCCAAGGCCTCACGCATGCTAGGCAAGAGCTCCCTACTTTTTATTAGTCCATGTTTGCGGCACATATTGATGGCATTTGTCCAGAGGCATTGGCACAGGTGCATCACACATCTTTATTCTTCTTACTTCTCTTTCCCCTCCCTCTTCTCCCTCTGTCTCTTGGTCCCCTTCCTATCTGTAAAAGATCCACCTCCCTGCTTCCTATTGCCTGTCTTTTATTTTGCTCTTTCTTTATACTTTGGAGAGTGAAACCATGCACTATTTAAGCTTTCATCATGCCCCTGGCCCTATACTTTCAATTATCTTTAGATCATTTCTTTAGGTAATATCTTAAGATAATAACTGACACGATGTAAATGCTATGCAAATCATTGTTACTATGTATTACTTAGGGAATTATGACACGAAAAAAATCTGTGCATGTTCAGCACAGACACAATTTTTTTCAAATATTTTCAGTCTGCTTCTGGTTGAATCGATGGATACAGACCCTGCAGACACAGAGGTCCCACTCTGTTTAATATATAAATAGCTGTGTTACCTGCTAAGAGTTTATTTTTGCTTGCGGGACATTTTATTGGATCATTTTAGAGCAGCAGGAAAATAGTCTCAAAAGATAGCCATCGTTTAGAAAAACCATCTGCTTTAGTTGGAAGAATATAAACAAAAACCATATCTTGAAAATGTGCTGTGAAAATGCTCCTTTCTCCCAAATGTTCCTCTTTGAGCCATAACTATTAGCATCTTATAATGTCCTGGATGGATCTCAAAAATGTTTTATTCAGCGTCCTCATTGCCCTCCCACTACTGCCCTGGCAGAGGAAACGGAAGAGGCTCAGAAGCTAGATGCTCGTGTCCTGTGCCTGTCCTGAAAGTGGGCTGTAATAACCTTAAGTAAAACACGCACCCGGTAGCAAAAGCACACCCTGCCTGGCGAAGCGCGGCTCTAATGGAATCGCCCCCCAGTTGGTGTCCTCGGTGGCTCCCTGCTGCCGCAGGATAGAGCAGGCCCAGGGCCTGTGTGCAGCCCAAACAGGGCCGGGCCAAACCGGCTGGGCTGGGGTCACAGCCGCCACCCGAAAACAGACCACTTGCTGTTTTCTTGATCTGCCCCACACTTCCATCTCATTCCTGGACTTGCACTGTCCCTTCCCGCTGCTCTGTTTTCCCAGTCATTGTCTCTCAAGGCTCATCTCAAATGTCACCCTCCTGGAAGCCCCCCACCCTCTTCCCACTCTGAACTCCTCAGCACCTAGCACCTGTCTGGGTGTGTGAAGGTCCTCGTGATCTCGCCTGGTTCACTCGCTGGGCTCGGCACCTCTAAGAACAGAGATTCGCATTTATACATGATGGAATATTACTCTGCCGTAAAGAAGGACAACTTGAGTGATTTGTAGGAAAATGGAGGGGAGAGAAAGAGGATACAAAAGAATCGAGATGTGTTCTGTACATGTGCCAGCTCCTGACAAGGGTTGTAATCATTAGGGACTCCAAACAGGTCCTAATAAAAATAAAAACTTTTAAAAAGAACAGAGATTGGACCCTCCCGGGGGCTCGGATTTGGAGGACAGCATCACGCCTGGGCCAGGTTCCTGTCACTGTCACAAAGGCTGTGACATTCTGCCTCCACCTCCAAGCTGTGTCCCAAGTGTACCGCTGTGCTCAAATGCATGACAGAATGAAAGGGGAATGGACTTCTTTTCTTTCTTTTTGGAATTTTTTTAAACCAGAAAAGCTCTTCCCGATCACTGGACTAGCTTCCATTTTAAGCTAATTAGTAAACTGCATTTTTGGCTCTTTAACTGGCTATGTTAAATTTAGCTCATCTTTTCCCTTAAAGTCAAGCTGTCAGTGGAATTTGCAAGATTTGCAATTAAAATCTTAAATTTCTTTCTTATCCAAGAGGATGCTGGCAAACCCTGCCCCCCTCCTGCGGCCCCTTCTCTCGTCAGTCTCTGCCCTACCTGGGGTACCTGGGGCTTCAGGTGGACGGAAAGGCGGCTGCTTCCCTCTGGGGCTGAGAGGCACCAACCAGCGTGGCCCACGCCCACCAAGTGCCCTCCTGGCAGGCAGGGCGCCTGGCTACAAAGCACGCAGCCTTCCCTCATGGGCACCGGGCCCTGAGGAATTATGACAAATACGAGCCACCCACAGAGCCAGCTGCAGCGGAGGTCCCTGGGGTGCCAGGCACACCTGTCAGCAGCTGGGCACGGGGAGATCTGGGAGAATCCCAGAAGCAGAGCCTGGGTGCGGGAAGCAAAGTGCTCTGGGGAGGCTGGTGGGTGGTAACACAGAAGTACGGAGCGCTGTGCCATCCCGCGGCCAATTGGCGTGTTCCTGTGGAGTCTGGGCCCTGCCAGGCCCAGCGGTGGCTAAGAAGCAGGTGCCGATGTCACGCTCCCCAGGCCACCCTGCGACCAACCGTCCTGAGAGCCCAGAAAGCTCGGCCCCAGCACCCCACGTCTCATCTCGGACCTGAGGCCTCTGAGTTTGCGTGGGAGCTCTCACCCCACTCTGGAGCCGGCTCCTCCTTCCCCACCAAGGGTGGTTCTGGGACTCCCCCACGGCCAGGTACCCCAGCCGCGGCAGCCCACACAGAGGGAGGGGTGGGGGAGGGTGCTCACCCAGCTTTCCAGAAGCGGAAGGGAGACGCCTAACCAGGTCCCCCCTGTGCCTGTGCCAGAGCCCAGCTGTCCCTCCTCTGGAGGAGACTGGGGTACAGGCGGCTTTAGGAACAACAAGCCCACACCCCACTTCTCTCATGCCCGTTAAGCAAATGGGCTGGAGGTTTCCAAGAAGCAAGATGGCTGCGTCATTATGCAGGCTCTAATGTACCCCTGGGACTGTGGGCTGCTGGGGGAGCAGGGTGTGGTCTAGGAGGGGGAGGCGCCCACCTCGACCTCCCGCTCTCCTCTTCCCATGCCGCTGCTGCTCTCTGTTCTCTGCCGCAGGACCTGGTGATGTGGGCGACGCAAGTAGGGCACCAGGCACCTCTGGGGCCAGCTGCAGTTAGCAACATGAGCTACCGAGCAGAGAGGATTCTGGGAGCCGAAGCCTGCTTGTCTTTGTGTTCAGGTGGGATTTCCTTGGGGAAGTGCTTGCGAAAAACTGGAAAACCTTTTTCTCCCAGCTGCATGGTGCTGGGCAACACCCAGCCCCTCTGGGCCTGACCCGAGTGGGTTCTGGGGGCTTCTGGGGTCTTTCCAGCCCAGGCTGCTGGATGGGAGTGTCCTAAGTGCTTGTCCATGGAATGGTGCAGAAAATAGGAGTTTTTCATGAAAGGACTTTGCCTTATTCTGAGAGTGCTCATGTGGCATTTAGGGGAAGACAAAGTGTCTTCCTTTATGAAATGATGTCCAGAATAGGTGGTCATCACTATTAAACATCTTTATCAATCAGGTGTGGTGGCACAGGCCTGTAATTGAAGCATTCTGGGAGGCTGAGACAGGAGAACAGCAAGTTCAAGCCCAGCCTGGACAGCTTAGTGACTTAGAAAGAGCTCATCTCAAAAATAAAAATAAGAAAAAGGGCTGGAAGTGTAGTTCAGTGTGAAGACCACAGGTTCAATCCCCAGTACTGCCCAAAATAGCAAAATAAGGTGTCCACAGCCCTTTGTGGCTGCCCTGAGGGCCACAGGAGTGTGAAAGTCTGTGAATCATTGTTTAGCTTGGGGACTGAGCCCTGAAGGACTTGGGCTTCGGGCACAAAGGCTCCGGAGAAGGGCTGGGGGAGGGACGCAGTCATGCCCCGGTCTATAGAGACGGCACTGACAGCTATGTGCCCTGTATGTACAGAGTGCGAAGCCTGCTGGGCCTTGGGCAGGGAGGGAGAAACTTGTGCTGTATTCATTCGGCCAGTTCTTCCACAGGGCACCTGCCCTGGTCCATCAGGGTGTGACTCACTAACGGGCCATAAAATCAATTTAGCAGAGAGTGGGACCGACAGAGCAGAAAACGAAATGTTGTGGAATGGGGCAGAGGATGCCGGAGTTTACCCCAGGATGACGAGAGTCGGGAAGGGACTGAGTTACAAACCCTGCACGGAATGACTGCAGCATTCGGAGAGCCCTGGAGAGCTGACCGAAGCAGGCAGGGTTTGCAGCAGCCAAACCCTAGAGGAATCAACCCATTTCTCACCTCTGCGATGTAGCCCTGAGGGCAGCCACATTCTAGTGCTAAATTCTCTCAGGGGGCTGTCCTCCCTCCTCGCACAGGAAGCAAATAAACAAGGGTGGACAAGCAGGGTGGCTGAAAGGTTTGGGGGGACCCGAACTCTGTGTAAACTCAGCCCAATTCTCTGGCTGACCCGCAAAGCGATCTGAACCAAGATCCGCCACACACGTCAGAGGGCGAAGTTTGAGCCTAACCAAGTGAAATGCCTGTTGACGCCTGAATAGCAACGCTCTTCAAAACAGAGTCTCCACGACAGAACAACAGAACATCCACAATGTCCAGGACATAATCCAAAATTGCTCTGTCTCTCTGTCTCTCTCCCTCTGTCTATTTCTCTGTCCTCCTCTGTGTATATATGATATGTAAGAGATGGGAGAATGCAACCCACTTTAGAGAAAAAAGTCAGTCAACACGTATCAACCCTAAGATAACCCAGATGCTGGAATTCTTACACAAGAACTTCAAAGCAACCATTACAAAAACAGTTGATGAGATAAAGAAAATATGATCTGATAAAGGAATATAAAGCCAAGGAATTCCCGCCAAGAAATATAAAACCTAAAAATGAGCTAATAGTCAGCATTTCCCATAAAAACCCCAAAGTCTAAATGTTTGTCACCTGATGGGAAAGCGTGGTATATACCTACAGTGGGAAAAAACTGTGAGCCAAAATTAACCTTTTTCTCTGAGTTGTGGGTGTCAGGAATTGTGTCTCAGCGAGGAGAAAGTGATTAAGGTGGTAATCAGGTCCGGAGGGCTGAGTGCTCATGAGGGGGCCAGTGCCCGTCTGCCTAGATGTGAAACCCTGTTTCTCTACCTCTTTCTCTCTCCCTCCCTCTCTCTCTGTGTCTCACTGTCTCTCCTTCCCTCTCTCCCTCTCTGTCTCCCTCCCGCCTTGCTCCCCACTGTGTGACGATAGAACAAGCTCTCATCTGCCAGCCAGGAGCCCTCCAGCTCCTGGATCTTCTAGCACCTTGCTTCTAGCACACGCAACTGTGAGAAATAGATGTTTGTTGCTCCAGCCTCCCGTCTATGCTCTGAAGGTGCTTTTATGACACCCTCACAGATGAAGATGGTGAGTAAGCTTGACCTGGGATTTAAACTTAGCTCTGACTCCCGGAAAGCGACCACAGGACCAATTCCTTCATCTCAGGGGAAAACTGAGGAAGAAGGGTACAAGGTTTAGGTGTCATTGGAACTGAGCGGACAAGGACAGAGGAGCAAAGGTAGAAAGATGAGGCAGTTTGGGGACAGTTATGGGATGCCGGGTGCCCAGCACTTAGAGGAGGCTGAGGCACTGCTGGGAAACGTAGCTAAGGGGTGATGGGGCCAGATCCAGCCCAGCTGAGCCCCCTTTCCATGCCCAGGCCAAGGGACGAAGCGGCAAACCGCAGAAACAGTGCTGTCACTCCCCGCCACCTCGGCTGGCTTCTCCTGGGGCTTGCGGCCCCACAGGGAGTGTCCTTGGGTTTGAATCCCAACTTAATTCCCAGAGAAAACCCACATGGCGAAGGCAAGTCCAGCTGCTAGAATCACGCCGTGCGCTGTCCGACTCCAAGTTTCTCCCTCCCACGTGGCTCTGTCCACTCCACAGCGCTTCCCCTGCCCGCCGAGGTGTCACGGCCCTGGCCAGTTGTCCCTGCGTGGACTCAGAAGGCCACTCAGGGAGAACCTTGAGGCCCCGGCCCCCCGGGCAGAATGAACTCCCTCCTCCGGGTCACATCTGAGGCCCACAGCCCCATCTGCAGGTGTCCGCAGGCACCCGCGTTTCGATGAGCCCACTTTGTACCATTCAGACCTGCCTCCTCCCCCGCTCCAGGTTTCTGATACCGGGGTGAATCGTACTCTCTATGCACCCCAATAATTCGGCGGCAGTTCTCCTCCCCTACCCTGCAAATTCCCACCGGGAAAGCAAAAGTGCCCCAACCCTCCCTGCGTATGTCTGTATCCCTGGCCTGGAGCAGACTGCTGGCAATTGTTTCTTGGATCCAGATTTGGAGTCAAGGTCAGTTGATTTTTTTTTTTTTTTGAAATTTTGAGATAAGGTCTCACATGTAGCCCAGGCTGGCCTCGAACTTCTGGAGATCCTCCTGCTTCAGCCTCCTGAGGTGCTGGGATGAAAGGCATGTGCCACCACATGTGCTCAGCAAAGTGGAGGTTCAGAATGAATGTAAAACAAAGTTCTGTCCCCTAGAAGGTCGTGTGTGTGTGTGTGTGTGTGTGTGTGTGTGTGAAGAAGGGGCATGAGAGGCCACAGGGAAACTCCCTGCTCTCCCTGGAACAAGGGGTCCGCATTTGAATTTTGTTCAGGACTTGGGGTTCTTTTGTTTTGAAGGTTTTATGACTTGCAGATGTCTTGCATTTTCTCCAGAGAACCCTAATTTGCATTTTCCAGCCCATTTTCCAGACCAGGAAACTGAGGCTGGGAGAGGAAATCATGCTCAGCAGCGATGCGCGGAAGGGGCCAGAACCCTTGGCCCCTCTGTGCCTGGGGCTCCCTCGCCCGGAGCGATCTCTGCACAGAGAATCCCCGCTCTGCTGTTAAAACACCAACTCCAGCCCACTTTTGGCCCAGGACGAAATCTGGGTTTTGTGAAATAAGAAGTAAACCCCGAAGTTTCTCACCAGGCCTTCTCGAATGGTCACCATGGTGATGGGGAAATATTATGCGGTGTGGGAATCATGGGAATATGAATCAGCACAGCGGCCCGAGGGCCCGGGGAGGGCCGGCCTCCCAGCGGACGCTGCCTCTTCAGGGTCGCCCCAGCACCAGAGACTGCGCTCTGCTTCCTGTGGAGCCCACGCCGGCCCTCCGCCGCGGCCGCCGCTCCCTCCACGCCGACATTCTTCCTCCAAGAACAGGCTGGCCGCGTGTCAGCATGGCTGCTGCCTGGCAACCTGGAGTTGTGGAAATCTGCTGGCTTCATTAAATTTTAAACATTTTTCCTTGCCAAGTGAAACAAATTATTGATGTTGACTTGGGTGGACCTTTAACGTCGTCCAGTAGAATTGGAAAAGCGAAGGACTGAAACCTGCCGCTGCGCTTCCTTTGACACCGAATAATGCTGGAATGGACTGGCCAGTTTGTGCTGTTGTTGGGGAGCCCCTGAAATTGTTAGGGGATTTAAATGTAATAAAAGTTACCACCTGAGCCCAGCCTGGTGGTGCAGGCCTGTGATCCCAGCACTTGGGAAGCTGAGGTAGGAGGGTAGCCCTGAGTTTGAGTTTGAGGCAGCCTGAGCTACATAGTGAGACCTGGCTCAAAAAAAAAACAGACCAAACCAAACCAACCAAACAAACAAACGAACAAAAAAACCTAACTAGGTTCCTAAAAAAAAAAAACAAACTAGGAATAGAATTACCATGATTCAACAATTCCACTTCTGGGTGTATTCCCAAAGTAAAAGCAGGAATTGAACAGAAATGTCCACATCCATGTTCACAGAAACACTATTCCCAGAAGCCAAAAGGAAGAGGCAGCCCAAGTGACCACCAACGGATGAATGGATACGTAAAATCTGGTCTGAACATGCAACGGAATATTATTCAGCCCTGAAAAGGAAGAAAATTCCAAGCCCTGCTACAGTACGGGTGAACCTTGAGACCATTATGCTGAGTAAAATAAGCCAGACACCAAAGGGCAAATGCTGTATGACTGATGACTCGTCCCACGGACATGACACATCTAGAGTAGTCAAGTTCTTAGAGACCAAAAGTAGAATGGTGGCAACCAGGGGCTGGAGTCAGTACCGGGAAATCCTAGGCCGAAAGTGGATCCCGGGGGACGTGGGAAGCTGTTTCATGGGGACAGAGTTGCCATTTGCAAGACAAAGTGGTTCTGGAAATGGAGGGGACTGCTGGATGCCCAACAGGGTGGACTTTCTCAGTGCCACAGAGCGGAACTCTCGGGAACAGTTAAGAGAGAGTGCTTCGGAACACACTGAAATGCACGCTGGCAGAGGGGTGGAGACAGCGGCCCCAAAACTAGCAGGTGCTCCGCCAGGCGCCCGGCCTCATGGCCAGGCACGGCCTGCTCGGCTCTCTGTCGCCCGGCCGCCAGCTTGGGGCCGCCGCAGCCGTGAGCAGGGCTGTCCTGTGGGAAAGCCGCGTCTGCAGATGTGTGCGTGCCGCCTGCCGTGCAGCCCCGTTTCCACACACGTACCCCACATACCCTCTGTGTCCACACATAGACACGCCACCCACACACGCCATGGTGGCTCCGGGAGCGTTACAATGCAGCTTGCTGTGTCCTGGAGGTCACGCTGGGAAGCCTGGTCCTCACACAGGCGGCAGCCCAGAGGTGGGACCTTCGGAAGTTAGAGCCTCGAGGGCGGTCACTGGGCTCTTTCCTTACAGACTAAGGGGGCACTCAAGGGACTCTGAGTTAGTTCCCAAGAGAGGGACAGGCTGAAAAGAGCAAGCCTGGTGTGCAGTGGTGACATCTGCAATCCCAGCCCTCTGGGAGGGAGGCTGAGGCAGGAGGATCACAAGTCCAAACCCAGTCTGGGCAACTTAGCAACTTAGACTCTATCTCAAAATAAAAAATAAAAAAGGGCCTGGAATGCAACATAGTGTGAAGGCTGTGGGTTCCAGCCCCAGTGCCGAGGGGAAAAAAAGCCTGACCATTCCCCAGCCTCCTTGACTTCATGTCTGTCTATCTGTCTGTCTGCCTATCTCTCTCTCTCTCTCTTCTCTCTCTCTTGCTCTCTCTCTCTCTCTCTCACACACACACACACACACACACACACACACACACACACACCCTGCGGAAGTCAGCCCCAGGCCCTCCAGAACTGAGAGCTCGCGCCCCACCCCACACACTGTCCTCACCCGACTGAGGCAGGGCCGTGGGTTTGGCAGGCAGGCCTCCCTCACCTCCCACGTGTCCAGCCAAGCCGTCAACAAACACCAGGACCTACACTTCACCTGGGAGGGGCAGCCAGAGACCCCGAAATCCCAAGGCTGCCAAACTAGTGTCAATCATGGTTTTGATGTGGCTTTCTCGGGCCCTCCTGAGATGGGGACAGTGAAGGCTCGGCTCCCCAAGTGATGGGGCTGGCAACAGGCTGAGCTGCGGTGGACATGGCTCAAATGTGGGCTTGGGCCGGGGCTGGAGATGGGTGCCAGGTTCCTCCCCGGACTGCCGAGCGGGTGAGGGGCCAGGAGGTAGGGAGCACCCACAAGGGGTGGCTCTGGGTGGTCTCAGAGCCATTGAAGAAGTGAGAGGTCCAGGCCCAGGGCTGTTGTTGGGGTTAATAAAGTCAGGGCAGGTGGGCAGGAGGCAAGGCCCCCAGGAGGGGCAGAAGCTGCAGGAACCCAAACCCCACGTGCAGCGTGCCCTCTGTCAGGCTCTCTGGGGTCACGGCCAGGCTCCGGGGGCCCCGCTCCTCAACACCTGCTCCAGGGAGCGGCGAGCCCCTTCCTCCCAGATCCAGCTAGAACCTGGGTCCTGCCCTGTGCTTCTTCTGTGGTGCAGGCCACCTCCACCGCCAGTGCAGGGAACATGTGAATCGCGTGTCCGTTGCGGCCTGTAAGGCCGGGCAGCTTCCCCTATCAGCAGGCCTGGAGCAAGGATGGGCCATTGCCTAAGCCAGTGCAGGCTGACTGTGACCCAGATGGCCCCCCAGACCCACCAGCAACGCTGTCAGCGAAGCCACGGCCAAGGAAACTCCCTGGCTGTGCCCTGGGAGCCCAGGGTGGCGGCCCCCAGGTCCATTGTGACTGGAGGAGGCGGGAGGATGAATCCCTGCAGCACAAGAAGTCCTTGTGAGCAGCCTTCTGTCGCCTCGGGCTGAAAATCACTCAGCCCTGCTCGCCCCTCTCCGAGGAGGCTCAGTATGGAATGCATAATTTATGAGCACCCGCCTGTGCATATTCATGAGCTCATCGCCTTCCAAGGCTGGCCGCCGTCTGTGAAAAATCCCCACATAATGAATCATTACATGAGGGTGCGACCTGGCTCTGGGCAGGCCCGAGTCTTCGGAATGACTACTGATCTCGAAAACCCACTTTGAAGAAAATGCTCCCAACCGTGCCTGGCTTTACTCAAATGTGGGGAAATTCAAAGAATGAAGCCTCTACAGTGGGGAACCCCTGATCCCCTGGGCTGCACGAATTGGGGCTTACGGGCAGCATTTCAGGGGAAACTGAGGCAGGTCTCCTCCTGAGTGCTGGGATTACAAGCATGCACCACCCACCTAAAAAAAAAAAACTTTTTTTTTGAGATGGATTCTCGCCATGTAGCCTAGTCTGGCCTGGAACTCTTGATCTTCCTGCCTCAGCCTCCTGAGTGCAGGGATCACAGGCATACACCGCTACAGCTTGCTGTGTGGGACTTCAAAATAAGCTCCCCGTGGCCTCTGATAAGGTCACATCGGAGTCAAAAGGCCCTCTATGGAGGCTCCCTGGCGAGGGACTGTGGTATCTGTCTCTCCACCTGGCTGATGTCAAGATTTAAACAGCAGATTTTTTCTTTCTTAGTGCCCCAGAAAACGACGTGCATCTAAAGTTAGGGGTTCCCAGGCGCTGCCAGAGTACCATTTGCTACACACCCCAGTATGACAGGCACATCGCCAAACACAGAACTGACATCACAGGGGCCCCATACAGCCGGGAGCCTTTCATGGACAGAAAGAGCCGGCCACGCATGGTGCTTTGTCTCAAACCGATCGAGCCCACGTCTTATTCAGGGAGCGCGAGGCCTTGGAAGCATTACATAAATGCCAGTTTATTTGGATTCGGGTTGCAGGGAGCTTAAGTTTTCCCAAACTAGTCACAAGCCTATTAAAATGTTACTCATGAAACCCAAGACTGTAATTCATGGAATACCCCATCTGGCAATTCTTGTATGAGCAACTTATATATGACTCAACCTTGATTTTGCTTATTAAATGCTAACCAGCACACTTTCCCACTGCAATAAAAAGTCTTTTTTTTTTTCTTTTTTGAGACAGGGCCTTACCAAGTAGCCCAGCCTGGGCTTGAACTTGCGAAGATTCTCCTGTCTCAGCCTCCCGAGTGCTGGGATTACAGGTGTGTGCCACCACACCCTTCAAGCCTTGCTGCATATGATCGTGTGTGAACAAGATTCAGTGGGTGTGCATGTGAGTGTGTATTTGTGGCATCTGTGCCGTGGGATGCATTTGCTCCTGAAGCTGCCCTCTGTGTGCACATGGTACACACGAGTGTGCGGCGGGCCACACGTGGTCTCTGCTGCTCACTGGGCTCCAGCTGGATTTCATGTCCTGTCGTCACCATGTGAAATTCTTAAGGATTCTTACCATATTGATTTTGCACGGGCCTTGCAAAACACGTGGCTGGCCCTGGGCATGTGTCAAGATTGCTGGTGAGTGTGTCCAAGAGCACCCGAGACAGCGGGGCCCAAACATTAGGGCCAAGGGGACCTGCCTGGACCCCCAGGATTCCACAAGTCTGGGGTTTTGGAATATGTGTGCCGGCTTTTGTTGTTTGCTTTTGTCCCGCTGGCGGTTGAGCCCAAGGCCTTCACACTGACCTACATTCCCAGCCTTTCCTAAAGATTTTTTTTTTTTTTGACAGGGACTTGCTAAATTCTCCAGGTCTCAAAATTGAGATCATCCCGCCTCAGCCTCCCGAAGTGCTGGGATTAGAGGTGTGTGCCGCTGCACACGGCTTTGGACGTGTCATTTGAAGAAGCTCCTTGGCATTGGAATCCACTCTAACACCCACTGCAGTTGGAAACTCGCTGGTCAAAGGTCTGAGGCCAATGAGCCAGCTGTTCTTTAAGGATGGGGCTAGAACTTCACGCAGCTCAAAACCATCAGGGACCATGGCTCTCTTATCTGACTTCCTCAGGCTCCCAGAGGGACAAAGCCCACCCGGGAAACAAAGCCGGTGAGGAGCTGCTAACCCTGGGGATCACCAGCCAGAGGACTCCCAGGCACCTGGCCAAGCAATGACTCACAGCAGGGCTGGCTGGGGTGGCCTTGACAGCAGCCATCCGCCTCCCACATCCCACAGCAGCAAGGCAGCCAGGGCTGCCCTGTGACTTCTCCGCCAGGGTGGGCCACGGTGCCTCACCCCCACCCAGACCCTCAAAGGAGAGTGGCAGATGGGTCAATGCCCTGTGCCATCTACGGTGCCCTCCCTGTGGCACCAGCTCCTCAGCTTCTCGGGCTTACTGACCAGCGCTCAGGAGTGGGACAGTGTCCCCTGTGCGGCCCACCTGGCTGGCCGGGGGCTGTGGGTGTAGATGTCAGACTGCCATTTACCAGCCCTCTGGGCCTCAGTTGGAGGTAGCCCTGGGGGCCATGGGGCAGCCAGGAAAACAGCCGGTTCCCTATCCGACCCTGCAGGGACAGTGATGGAGCCACCAGTCAGCCACAGTGTGAATTAGAACTGGGCTTCATGGTGCGGGGAGGCTGGTTTCCCGTGAGGGGAAGTCAGTCCTGCGTGGGGAAGCAGCAAACCAGCGTGGGGACAGATGTCTCTGGTTGCCCTGTGGACACCAGGCACTCATTAGAGGACTGGTGGAGGAGGACGTCCCAGACGAGCAGATGAGGGTGAGACAGGCCAGGACGCGGCTTGTGGGACCCGAGATGTAGGCCTGGCCCTTCACAGCGACGCCCAAGCAGAGACGTCTGGCCCATTCTCCCCAGCCCAGCCCTGGGGACTCCGACACCCCGGCTCCCCAGCTCGGGCTGGGTGGCCGCGGGCCCAGTGCCACCTCTATTATTCATGCCTCGCTCTGGTGGTCAGCAGGGACCTGGCCCAGAGGCCCTACTCTGCCAGGAAAGATAAGACGCCGACACCTGGTGTCCTCTGTGCGTCCCCCTCTTCCTGAAAGCGTGACACAAAGGCCTGCTGTTCCCAGCCACCAAGCAAGTGGCCGCCTCCGTGTGAAAGGAAGATAAACTGTCAGTGGGGGATGGCCGCTCGGGTTTACAGCCTGCTGTCCTCCTGGCCAGCTGTCCCCTCCTGCTCTGAGAAGCAGGCGCCTGCTGTCCTGCAGGGCTTGGCGTAGGCCCTCCCGCAAGCCGGGCTTCACAGAGTGTATATTACTGTGCCGAGTGACGGGTGGGGAAACTGAGGCTGGGTGACAAGCTCAGACCACACAGCCAGCAGACGGCTGTGCCCACACTCTTTGCCCCGGGCAGGTGCCAAGCTGACTCATTTGTCCTCACAGTGAGCCTGGAAGGAGTGAGCTCGTGCTGCAGACCCTGCCCGCCCACACCACCCTCCTGCTCTGCCAGGACGCACACAGCGGCACAGCAGGAACCCCGCTGTGAGGCCGCCAAAGGCATCCGGGGTCACCCTGCAGCCAGCTGCCACGTCCTCCTGCCTCCCAGGCCCACCTGGGAGCCAGGTCGCAGCCCCTGCGGGAGCTCCAGGCCCCAAATCACGCATGGCCCATGGCCCCCTCCGGGATTCGCAGGCGGTGAAGCTGTCGCCTGCTGCAGGATTAGGGTGTCGCAAGAAGCAGCCTAGTGAGGACACAGATCCATGTCTCCAGAGGTTGGCACGCTGGGGCTTGGGGTGCCCACTAGAGTACCTCCCTTTCCATTCCACTGGTCGGGAAATTAGGCCAGAGGAGGGATGCACTGTACTCAGGAGGCCGTGGAGATGCAGGGCGGAGCTAAGGAGGGTCTCAGATGCACAGCAGGGCTGGGCCTGTGGGGCTTTTTCCCTGCAGTTTGACCCATGTGCCTCAGTGTCCCAGCCTGTAAAATGGGCACTGTTATGGGGTAGATCTAGATATCCTCCCCAAAGCCTCATGTGATCATAGGTGGGATTTTGGGGAGGTAATTGGAGCATCGGTTTAAAGATAACCTCCTGTTAGGAGGTGGGGTCTGAGGGGAAGAGGCATTTGCTGGGGGTGTGGCCTGGAGGGGTTTATCTCTCTCCAGACTCCTTCCTTCGATCCCTGCTTCTCCTCTGCCGAACTGAGATCAGCTCTCTTCCCCATGCCCCTCTGCGATGCTGTCCCGCCTCGGAGCTGAGATAGGAGCTGAAGCAAACCTCCCCTCCTTTAAGCTGTGGATGCCAAGTATTGCATGGTGGTGACCAGCAGTCCGAGCTGACAGATGTGGGAAGGGAAAGCGGGACAGCTGGTCGCTTACATGCGGAGGGACAATGACCAGCAGCAACAGAGAGACAGCGGGGCTGCTGCTGGGTACCTGCCACGCGCCAGGTGCTGGGCGCTCAGGTGACTCAGACACAGACCCTGCTGCAGACACTCGCCATCTAGTGGGGGACACATGGGGTGACAGAGCTGTGTGGGACTCTGGCCCCTCTAGGGACAGGGGACAGGGCAGCAAAGGAGGGCTTTGATGGGGACAGCCAGGCACTCCAGGAAGAGGGACAGAACAGAGAAGGCAGGGCAAGGAGGGGCAGAGGTGCAGAGTGCCTGGGCCACAGCTGGGCAAGAGTGGCAGGGACTGGGCTGGGGGCAGAGGACCTCGGGGTGACTCAGACCCCCAGGGACTGGCTTGTCGGGCGGGTCCCAGAGGGAGCATCAGTGGCACATTCTCCCTGCAGGGTCTTGGAATCGAAGCGTCAAGGCGCCAGGCTACCTGGCTGAGCTGGAAATGTCCCTGGGAAAAGCAGGTGGCAGAGGACGGCGGCTGCCTCTCTGGGCACAAGGTGCCACTGCTCCGTCTTTGCAGCCCCATCCCCCATGTGTGCTGCATCAGCTCTACCAGCTTCCCTGCTGCCTTCTTGTGGCCATCTCGTGGCGGGCATCAGGCTACAAAGAGGGAAACTGAGGCTCAGCCAGGCATTGTCACAGTCCCCAGATGGCAGGGCAGGAAGGCGAAGCCAGGGTTTCTCCTGTCAAACACTGCCTTCTCTCTCCTTGCATCTCCTGCCATTCAACTCCTGGGGTGTCTTCCCCATCCACCCATTCCTTGTTTACTTCCTTATCCAGGCTTCACTACTTTCAAAACCTGTTTAAAACAGTGTAGGAGTTTTTTCCTTTCGTTTTTTGTGGTACTAGGAGTTTGAACCCTGAGCCTTCACTCAAAGCTACCTTCCTGCCCTTTTTTACTTTTTAAATTTTGAGACAAGCTCTCACTAAGTTACTAAGTTGACCAGGCTGGGCTTGACCTTGTGATCCTCCTGCCTCAGCCTCCCAGAGTGCTGGGATGACAGGTGTGTGCCATTGTGCTGTGTGTGCGGGTTAAAGGCGGCAGCTGCTCCTCTCCCTGAAGCCGGCCCTCTGCTGTCCCAGGCAGCCTGTAGATCACTTCTTTAAAGGCCGCCTGAAAGCCAAGGGGAGACAATCACCCTGGTGACCTGCGGGGTGCCAGTCGCAGGGCTCCAGGCTCTGGAGGCCCCGAGGGGCAGCTGGGTCCCCCCCAGACCCTGAGGACAGCGGCAGCTCAGGCTCCACCCCCTTGGCACCCTGGCACTCACCTGACCTGGAGGGGGGCGGAGGGGCCAGAGGACATTCCCAGTTGTCGCCCATAGCGAGCACTGCGCAGGCGCACAGCCGTCCCTCTGTATCCGTGGGAACTGGTTCCAGGAACCCCTGCCCCCCCAGACATCAAAATATTCCGACGCTGAAGTTCTCGGGTAAAATGGAGTGGCGTTTGTGCCACTCAACAAACACCTGCTGACCAGCGGCGGACAGAGACGGCCGAGTTCCTGCCCTCAGGTGCGACAGACTCCCCGGAAGCCCCCCTTCCTCCCTTCTGCCTTCCCCTGACTTAAGACGTGCAGGGAGTTCGAGGTCTGCTTTCGGAGGCCTGGGTCTCACCTGAACCCCACAGCACCCGCCCTGGCCCCGAGCCTGAGCCCCCCGGGATGTGCCTCACCTTTCCCGGATGAGAGACAACCGCGCATTGGACACCGGGGGCATCCGGGGTGTCCGGGCCTGTCCTTCCAACTCCTGCCGGTTGCAGAATAGGAAGTCGACTGTCCCCTCCAGGGAGGCCTAAGAGCTTCCTGGGACTGGGGTCTGACACTTCCTGCGGGCTCAGATGGCTACTGTACAACCAGCCTGACCATCAGCACCAGGAGCTCCTAGGAACCTGCAATACCCCTCACCAGGTGCCCAGTGATGGGCTGGGCCTGTCTCACAGAGGGCTTAAATCTGAGCCTCACTGGGGTGGTATCCCTCTGCTGGCCCAGCAAGGGCCCCGGAGTTGGGGAGAGACAGCCCAGGCTAGACTAGTGCTGGGTACCTTCTCAATTGCTCAGTCACTGAGCCCTCACCATGTTGCTGTTGTGCCCATTTTATGGAGGAGGAAACTGAGGCTTGAAGTCACATAGCTGAGGGGCAGTGGCCAATGAACCCAGGAGAAGAGGTTAGCACCCTAGTCACTGAGGAGCTGCAGATCAAAGTCACAGCAAGATGCCACCTCACAGTCACCAGGGTGGCTTGGGTCACAGCTGGTAGCCACTGTTGGAAGGTGGTAGAGGAACCAGAGCCTACAGTCATTGCAGGTGGGAGTGTAACGATGTATGGCCACCGGGGACAATGGCAGGGTGGGTCTTGAAAGGTTTATAATAAAGCCAGGTTGGGTGGCATATGCTTATCGTCCCCGCACTCTGGTCGGCTGAAGCAGAAGGATTGCAAGTTCAAGCCCAGCCTGGGCAATTTAGCAACACCCTGTCTGTCTTTGTCACTTTCTCGTCACTGGGACAAATACCCAACACCAACAATTTAAAGCAGGAGACGTCGATGGTGGCTCACATTTCAGGCCATGGTCAGCTAGCTCCCAAGAAGAAACAGCACAGCAGAGGGGTACAGAGGAGGAAAGCTACTCACAGCATGGCGACCAGGAAGCAGAGAGGAGGAGCCTGCGAGGGAGATCAACCCTTCCGGGATACACCCATAGTGACCTCTTCCGGCCAGACCCCACCTCCCAGCAGCTAGCGGCTGCGGCACCTTCCGTAATCCAGCCCCCTTTCAGAGGTCCCCTGTGACCGCACGGGGCTCTTGGGGGCCAGAAGAGATTGGCGAGGTTGGAGGGTGTAGGTATAAACCACAATGCTGCCCAGGAGGGTAAAACAAGCAGGAGATGGAGGTGCAGCTCCGCACAAGGGCCCCGCGTTTATCCCCAGTGCCACAAGAAAAAACAAACTTTATACACTGAGCTACGGACTCTCTGACCCGCCCATTTAACGTGCAGGGGCAAACCCAAGCGCAGTGGGAACTGTTCGCTCAGTGGCTCTCGCAGCAGCCTGACTTGTGATTACCAGAAAGGGGGTATAACCCAGCATCCATCGCCAGACAATTGGATCTGTGGGAATGTGGCGCGTCCATAGGATGGGATCTTGCTTGGCAGGAAGACAGAATGAAGTACTGACACGGGCAATTATCCTCAGCCAGGCGTAGAGCACACACCTGAAATCCCAGCATTTCGGAGGCTGAGGCAGGAGGGTCACTCAGAGGTGGAAGACAGCCTACTACATAGTGAAACGAAGGCCAGTTTAACTACGTAGCCCTGTCTCAGTAAACAAACAATTTTTTTCAAGGGGGAATTGTATGCCATGTGAATTATATCTCAACGAAGTTGTGACCTAAATAAATAAATGGTGATGTGGCCAGGACTGGAACCCAGGACTCTTCCCGGGTGGCTTCAGCTAAGAGTGCCTCCCCGTGTAACCGTAGTGAGACCCGGACACAGTGCCCTGCCGCTCTGTGGCTGTCCCCAGGACAGGTCCCCTTCTGCCCAGGGGCGCAGCCATGGCCCGGTCCCGGCGTGCCCCAAGTGGACTCTGATGTGGCGGCAAACGCAGCTCGTCCCAGGCGCCAGACACGCGTGGTCTGTCTGTGGCCCCAAGTCAGGACTAAGCTCACCCCTCTCTCCGTTAGCTCACAAGCTTTCAGACAATAAGCTGGGAGTGGTTCAGGGTTTGGGGTTGGTTGTCCTGACTCAGCCAACTGTCCAAGGTGAGATGCAGCCACCCTCCCCAAGAGCCACTGACCCCCAGAGGAGATCAGTGCTGTGGCCCCATTTCCACACTGGGGCAGGGACAGGCTGGGGGCAGGGAAGGTGGCGCGTGGCTCCTGGGCTGGAGAGGAGCTCAGTGCCACCTTGCAGCGTCCAGGCACGTCCCGGGCAGCGAGGACCTCCGGTGGCTGCTTTTCTGCCTCCAGCCAGGCCCATACAGGTGTGACCAGCACAAAGCCGCAAACACAGCTGAGAGGGCGGGGTCCATTGTGTCTTGGGCCCAGAGACCTGGTCAGGGGCCCTGGCGGCCAGTGGCAGGGGTGAGTGCCGTGGCCCCAGCAGTGGCTGAGCCTCGCCAGCTGCAGGGCAGAGACGTGATTCTCCACACTCACACAGCTGGCCCGGGATGGAAACCCTGCTACAGGTGGAGGACTTGCAGAGCCCATCTTGTAGCAACAGGGCTCCTCCCCTGAGTCCCCGGCAGCCCCCGCCCTGCAAGGACCTTCAGGTGAGCCGGCTGTGCCCGGCTCCTGGGAACAGCACTGCCCGCCCTGCCAGCCCCAGCACCCCCATGGGCAGGAGCGAGCAAGAGAAAGCCCCTGCTCGGGGCCAGCACGCCTGTGTCCTGGTTACTCGCTGTGTGATCTTGAGCAAGTCTCTCGACTACTCTTAAATTCAGTTTGCTTGTCTGTAAAATGGAACAACAAGGTTTACTGCACGAGATGATGAGTCACGTGGAGGGAGTCGTGCATGTGAAAGAACCCAGCGCAAAGAGCCACCACCTATGTGGCACCCGCTGCGTGCGCACCTGTTTAGTCCTTGGGCAACTGCAGCCTGCTGAACCTACGGACACTGGAGGCGAATCCTACAGGGGACAACGGCTGAAGCTTTGCTCCTGCGTCCACCACGGAGCGGGCGGGACACGGTGCCCACAGCGCACACTTCCTCCATACCCGAGTCACCGACAGCCCAGCTGCAGGGAGCGGAGAGAAGGCATTTTCTGCAGCTGTGCTGGGGCTTGATATGTTTTTCCACCCAAAATAAATGCGGTGGGATTCCTAGAAGACGCATTTAAAGTTGATGGAGTAGCGTCCAGTTTCCAGCACGAGCGTCCTGTCCCCAGCGCCATCCCAGGTTCGTTTCCTGTGATCCAGAGGATACTGTTGACTGCCAGGGCTCCAGTCTGCAAACTTTAGTTTTAAACCAGATCTTACATCATTAAAGAAAGCAACATGTGCTCTGAGCCACCCCGATGAGCTGTGAATTTTTATTTAAATCTGCCCAGCTAGGCACATGCATTAATGGAAGTCAATGGGGAGGGGTCTGTTGCTGGTACCACTGAAACAGGGAAACAGCGTCCGTTTATATTAGAGGGACAAGAAAGACTCTCCTCACAGACTTTTTTTTAAGAAGTTTTCCAATATTTTTAGCCAAGGCCAGTGGCTTGTGCCTGTAATCCCAGCTACTTGGGAGGCTGAGGCAGGAGGATCATACACTTGAGGTCAGCTTGGGCAACTTAGGGAGACCTTGTCTCAAAGTAAAAGAACAATTTTTTTCTTTTTATTAAAAGGGTTAGGGGCTGGAGATTTAGCTCAGTGATTAGAGTGCTTGCCTTGTAAGCACAAGGGCCTGAGTTCGATCCCCGGCACCACAAAATAAAATAAAATAAAATAAAAGGGTTGGGGATATAGCTCAGTGGTAGATTGCTTGTCTGGCATATGTGAGGGCCTAAGTTCAAGCCCCAGGATAGGAAAAAGAAAGGTTCGCCAATATTTTTGCATCATCGTCTTCTAAACTCACTGCCAAGTTGGGGTCTGGGAAGCACAGTACGGTCGGGTCCCATGGCCTCCCCATGCCAACTCCCGCTTGTCAGCCTTACAAATTAAAACCAGAAATTTTGGCCATTAACAGCTAATGTTTTTCTTAGCAATGCTTTTCCTTGTTGGTGTTCAGACTAAATATCGCTGGAATTTATTTATTTTTTTTTCTTTCTTACACTTTTTTGGGAGGGGGTCGTTGAGGCAAGGGCTTACTATGTAGCCCAGGCTGGCTGCCAACTCATGATGATCCTCCTGCCTCAGCCTCCCTGAGGGGTGGGATAACAGCTGTGCACCACCACACCCTGGTGAATACCGCACTATTTTATAAGAGAGACTTACTTGAGACTTCTTGGATTCTGGTGTCTTTGAGAGGTCCTGGAATGGTCCCCGGAAGATATCAAGGGGAGATCATATATGTGCAAACCGAACAAATAATCCAGTTTAGGATGAACGTAAGACTAGGGCAGACGTTTCTCAAAAGAAGACATACAGATGGCCAACAGTATATGGAAAAATGCTCAACATCAGTAACCGTCAGGGAAATACAGATGGAAACCACAGCAAGTTATCACCTCACACCTGCTAGAAGGGGCACCTTCAAAAAGACAAAAGGCGGCTCTGGCCAGGAGGTGGAGAGAGAGGGGCCTCTCCCGCTGCCGGTTGGGATGTAAATCAGGTCCTCTACGGTGGAAACCAGGACAGAGGTTCCTCAAAAAACTAACCACGGGACCCCAAGGTCCTGCTGTCTCATGGCCAGGTATTTACCCAACGCCAGTGAGATCCGTGTCTATGTTAGCCCTGTTCCTGTGAGCCACAGAATCCACTTATGCATCCATCAACAGATAAATGGATGTTTTTACGCTTTTAAGTGCAAATTCAAGTCTGCGGGAGAGAAAGACAGTGTGGAAACCCTTGCCTCTGCTTTGTGATTTGCATACTGGGAAACACGGGGTGTGCGCTTTGGGTGTCTGCTGAGCACGACTCACACGGTGTGTGTTGAACATTTCTCTTTATGAGAAAACCTAAAATAGAAATAAATTATGGAGCAAAATAAAAGGAAGATGATAGAAAACCAGAAGGTAGATTTTGAGGACAGGAAACTGGGGTCTGGAGAAGAAGGGAGGGCAGATGGGGAAGGGAAATAAAAATGCCTGAGATCTGACAGTGTCTGGATCACTTCCCCAAGATGCATTCAGTTGTTATGTATCGCAAATATAATAAAAATAAATGGATTACTTTCTTAAGAAGGACAATGCAGAAGGAAGTGAGTGTGGGGTGGATGCGACCACGGTCTCCTCTTGGAAGACCACAGCCCCCACACCTGTAGATGTGGCTGTGTGACCCATGTTCGCCAAGGCCTCGCCGGTCACAGTGATGTCCACCTGGTGAAAACCTGTGGTCACCAGCCTGGTGACTCTGCCGGTCTTTGCCAGCTGCAATGACGGGACGGGGTCCACAGAAGTGTTACACTGAGCCACACCGGAAATGGGCTTTGTACTGGGTAGAACCCCAGCGACTTCAGGCCTCAGAGATTTGTTTATTCCAGCCCCTCCCAGGTCCAGCCTGACTCAGTCCAGGCAGGAGCAACAAAGAGACTGTTCAATGAATGCAAATCTTTGAAATAAAAAATGCAAAGTGCAACACTGTGATGTTTGACATGGATGTTCACTGGTATCTTCATCTGCTTCTGCAACCATTGTGTGCCTTTTATTTTAACAGAGGGTATCAAGAAAAATAATGGGTAAGTGGCCGCAAATGTCAGAAGCTTAGTTTTTTCTTTCTTTTTTTTTTTTTTAGTTTTTTTTTTTAACCAAGAACATGTATTGGTACATTGCATGCATAATGATCATGTTCATCTTGGTTATTTTGCACCCGTGCATGATATATCTTGGTTTAGTTTCTTTTTAAAAATAAAACCTATCTTGCTGTCTCAAGGATGCTCAATTTGAACTCTCCTAACACCTTAAAAGAGCATAAGTCAGTAACTTCCATTTCACAGTTGAACTATTTTTTTTTTTTTTGAGACCAGGGTCTCACTGTGAAATTCAGGCTGGCCCTGAATTTCTTATGTAGCCCAAGCTGTTCTTGAATATGCAGTGATCCTCCTGCCTCAGCCTCTTAATGGCTGGGATTACAGGTGTGCAGCACCACATCCAGCTATCCTAATTGAATTCTTAATACCACAGCTTCTAACCTGTATTTCTTGTCGCCGATGAAAAAGCCCCTGAGGAAGCCAAAGAGCCTGGAGCAGGCACTGTCCAGGAGGAGGCACCGCGAGCTGCCCAGAGCCTGGGCGCCTCTGCCAGCGCAGGGCTGAGCAGGTGCGCCAGCCTGGCAAGGAAAGCAGGGCGTGGGCGCCCAGCCCGTCTGTTTGCCTGAGGTCGGAAGCCAGTCGTGCCCGCCCCATGGCAGGCTTTCCTGGTCGCCGCTGGTGCTGCCTGGGTTAAGCCCTCGCCTACCACCCATCACAGCCGCCGGCCATCTGCAGTGACAATGGCCAGTTCCTGCCTGAGGCCTGTGGCTGCCTGCCCCTGCACCCTGCGGCTCATGTGGAATTAAAGGGCATCATCTCCTGTGCCACCCACGACGCCTGGAGGCAGTGGTGCTGCCCCCAGTTCACAGATAGACCAGAGGCCTCGCGGGTCAGCGAGGAGCAGGGGCTGCCGTGTCCGTGGCCGGGTATCGGCCACACCTGCTCTTACAGACCCACTGGGCCATGGTGGGCTTGCCCACCCTATAGAGCCCCGAAGATGCACCTTCTGGCCTCTGGGTCCTCCTAGGAAAGGAAGTGGCTTCGGGCTTCCACCTCAACCGCACCCTCGATGCCCCCACACCCACCAGCTGCCAAGTCTCCTTTTTACCTTTGTCCTTGTCCCTTCCCTCCTGAGCCAGTCCCAGCTCTCTCCCCAGAGCCATCTTGCCAGTCTCTTCACTGGCCTTTTGGCCTCCAGAATCTCTCTCCAGTCCCTCCACCCACAGCACTAAAGCAAAGGCACCTCCGAAGCTCCAGAGTCTTCCTTGGCTCCCTATTGCCCAAGGGAGGAAGCGGAAATCACACAGCCCTCACACACAGGAGGGAAGCAGAGAAGAGGGTGCAGCCCAGGGGCCTCTCCAGGAAGCTTTCGGAGAGCAGGGCCTGACTACAAGTGTCTGCCCTCCTCTCCTCCAGAGATGCTCCAGAGGAGGTGGCAGTCAGCCAGTCAGTGAGCCTGAAGGAGAACGAAACCCAGGCCACCGCTTCCTTGGCCTTGGGTGATGTCGCATAGAACTTCCTCTTGCTGAGGCAGGGAGAACGCAATGAGAGCTGGCGTGGCCAGAACGGGGCAGGGGTGCAGGGGCTGCCCTGTCCCCAGCGCAGCTGGAGCAAGAAGTCAGGGCTCCAGGAGCCTGGAGGGACCAGGTGAGGCGGCTCGTCCTGCGCCCCGGCAGAGAGGCCCTTAACAGCCCCCAGGGCCTCCAGCGAATCTCCAGGAGGGAGGTCACAGGGAAGGAGAAGCATGTCTAGCATGGGGTCCATCGTCACCACACCCGCCACAGCGGGGTGAGGACCCCACTGGGGAGGCCCCAAGAAGATAAGTGACTTGCTTGAGGCCACACGGCCAGTGGCCAGAGAGCAGGGATTCGAACCCAGGGCTCAGCTCATCTCTGAGAGCAGCAACTGGGAATCGTGCAGTCGCTCTGATTGGTTGGAAAGTTTCCCAAGCGCCAGGGTGGCTGATCCTCCGGGGAGCCCGGATTCTCTGCCTGCAAGGAGGGGAGGGAACCCACAGGGTCAGAGGCAGGAAAAGGCCTACAGCAACCCCAGGATTTGTGGGTCCAGCCCGTCCGGAACCCCCCTATGCCAGGCAGGTGCCAGCATTCATGCACTCTGTCGCATGCCACGGAGGGACAAGGGAAGCTTCCTGTTTACTGTTGTTGTTGTTGTTTGAGACAAAGTCTTGCTACGTAGTCCAGGCTGCCCTTGAACTCATGGCAGTTCTCCTGCCTCAGCCTCCCAAGTGCTGGGATTACTGGCATGTGCCACTACACCCAGTTCAAGGAAAGCTCCCTATTTTACAGACCAGGAAACTGAGGCAGGGTCAGGTGACATGATGCACCCCAGGGTCCCCTGAACCTCAGAGGCAGCCCCAGGCGTGGGGTGCAGGCGACTGTACAGGACACACTCTGGACTGGCTGGCGACTCTGGCTATAAATACGGTGCTGACTTGGGTAACCTCAGCTGCCCGCCGCCCCGGCCCAGGGCCATGCACCTCCAAGCCTGCCACCTGCTGCTGGGCCCCTGGTCTGCGGGCTTTTCTGACACCCTGACAAGGTGCCATGTTCTCCTAACAGTCTCCATGTGCTACCGGGCCACAGGGAGCTCGCTCTCTCCGAAGGGGAAAGGGTACTCTGTAGACGGGGCCTCCAGGACACCTGCACAGGGGGGTCTGTGACCAGGACAAAGCCGGGCATGGTGGTACACACCTGGAATCCCTCATTTCCTTCTCTGGATCACAGACAGGGTCTCACTATGTAGCCCAGGCTGACCTTGAACTCTCCGCCATCCTCCTGCCTCAGCCCCCTGAGTGCTGGTATTATGGGTGTGCACCACCCACCCTGGCAGGTCATTTAATTCTTATTGCAATTTGAGGATCTGATTTTATTATTGTCCCTATTCAACAGATGAGAAAGCTGAGACACATTGTCCTTGAGTAAGCTGCCCGAGGACACACAGGTGGAGAACAGAGTGCTGAGAATGTTCCCACGGTGGACATATGTATTTCCAAACAGGAAATACATATCACAGCAGCCTGCTGGGGGGCCGGAACCTCAGAGAAGACCACACACTCCAGGGGACCCCCCAGCCTCCCCCCAAGTGGATGCCCTCCTCCTCCCAGCGCGCTCTGATTCCTGCAGACTGGGTCCGCCTGTCACAGACAAAGGCCACTGCGAGCTATTTTGTAGCCCAGAGCTGCCAAAGTCCCTGTCCCAGCCTGAGGAGGGACAACGAGGGGACATATCCCCCGCGTCTCCAGGCTGCACGCTCAGTCTCTGCTGCAGCCGCCAGGCTAATACTGTCCCAGCCTTCCTGAAATACTCCTCCCCGCGGGTGGCCTTACAAGCTGCTAAAACCAGGGCCATGTCCTGGTGGAGGGAGAGAGCTATTCCGGGTCGCGTCAGGTGTGGGGCACGGCCAGCCAGAAAGGGCCGTCTGCGGCTCCCCCGACCCTGGCAGCCTCTGCAGCTCGGTGAGCAGTTCCTGGCAGCCAGTGTGACTGGCGGGCAGACAGTGAGGCCAGGCTGCGATGCCGGGTCCCCCTCCCCAGCACACACATGCGGACACGTGTGCGCCTGCACATGCTTGCACACAGGCCTGCACGCCCAGAGCCAGGCCCAGGCGCTGGGGTGGCAGCAAACACCACTCTAGCTGCCAGTGCCCACAGTCACCCTCCGCAGCTCCCAGGATGCCCGGTTTAGGGTGCCCACTGGCTGCCGAGTGCCCACCACACACCAGGCACTGCAGACACGCCAGCAGCATGGCTCTGAACTTTCACAGCCACCTGTGGACTGGGAGCCATCACCACACTTTCCACTCCTGCCTGGGGATGCTATGACGCAGAGAAGTTGAGACACTTGCCCAAGGTCACCCAGCCCAGAAGCGAAAGAGCTGGCACAGACCTGAGTGGCCTAGCTCCAGGGTCCCTGACGTCACCCCTGGCTGAGGCTGTCCCCAGCACCCAACACAGCTGGTTCTAGGGACATCGCTTTGGGGCTCGTGCTCCAACAGGAAGGAGCCGGGCACCCAGTGCCCATCACGCCTCTCTCCAGAGAGGGCAGGGACACATGCATAGGCCAGAGTCTGACCACCTCTCCCCTTGCTGGTCCCTGGGCATTTCCAAAGCGGAGGATTTGGGGACCCACATTGGGGGACCAGGGGCTCAGACTCATGGGGAACCTTGGGCAAGCTCCTGGCCGTCCCCCTAGATAAATTTTCACGCACACTCATTTGCAGGCAGTGGCAGGGGCCCAGGGCACCCTGAGCCCACCCTGGGGTCCAGCCCTGTCCAGGTCCTCACACTCTGTGGCTCCTTCCCCGGCCGACAGCCTGGGATGGCTTCAAAGAAAGCGCAGCTTCCTGCTCCAACCTTGGGAAGCCAGGGGTGCGGCGGAACTTGGCTTTGAAAGTCACACTCCCCTCCGGGCTGCGGCCCCCAGGCATCAGGCTGGCAGGAAGAGGGTCCAGCCCCACAGCTGCCTGCAGCCCACGGGGCTCCATGCCCTCGGCGACTGGCGGCCTTGGCTCTGTTACAAGAGCCCTGGCGTGTAAATATAGCGCTGCCACTCACCGGCAGAGGGGCCCTCGCCGTCCGACATGATGTGGGCGATGGGCAGCCGCTGGCCAGCCTCCTGGAGGGACACTCCACGTCCTCAGTGGCTGTCACCGACCCGGCAGGGCTCGGGACTGCTCCGTGTCCAGCCTCTCGGCAGCGTCCCGCCTTGGCCAGCCTGGCCACCCCCCCATGCTGGGCTGGGCAGATAAGAGCGACTCCTGTGCCTGGAGCCCCGGCGATTGGTGGATAATTCTGGGCACTGCCCTCCCTGCCCAGGCCTTTCCCAGGCGGCCCAGGAATGTTGCCTGGGAAGCCGCTGCACCCCTGGGTGCTTGGCCAGTTCCCAGGAGGCCAGATCAGTTTCTAAAACCCTGGGCCTGGATGGGTGGGGAGGAATACTGCCCCCTGTCCCCAGGACTGGTTCCACACACAAAGCAGGGACAGGCCTGGGGACTGAGGAAGGAGATAGATGGGTAAGTGATGCCACCCACTGAAGGCCTGCTGGCACCGGAGCCATGCTGAGAGCCACCACACTTGTTACCTCTCTCTGCTCTCCTGACCATCATGACATCAGGTCCCTGTCACCATGGGCTTAAGTGACCCACCCAAGGAACCAGCCCGCCGGGGGTGTGGCAAGGACCTGGAGCCAGGCTGTCTGTCTCCAAGGCCACAGGAAGGCCCGACCCTGCCTGGAATTTTTTGGCAACATTTCTGAGGACCTGCAAGGGGCCCCTTAGGTGCTGGGGGCTGGGATGAGTGGGGCGCCTTCAAGCAGCCAGGCCTGCCTGGCACCTAGACCTGCCAGGGAAAAACTGGGTAAGAAGATGCATCCTGCAAGCACTCAGTATGCGCCTGCTGTGTGCTGGGCTAAGAGCCAACCCTGCCCTACCCCCCGGGGCCCACAAGGGTCAGATTCCTGAAAGGAGCATCCCAGGCTTGGACTTCTCTGGGCCCCAGGGCCTGAGGTCTGTCTGGTTCTGCCACAGAGCACAGAGGAAGTGACTTCAAGACCAGGGAAGAAAGCGGCTTCTGAGACCTACACAGAGAAATCCAGAGGGCTTCCTGGAGGAGCTGGCATTTGAGTTACCTTGCTAAGGGCAAGAAAGTTTCTCACAGGAAGAAGGTGTTTCAGCCAAAGGGAGCAGGAGATGCCCAGGTAAGCGTGCACTCCCCAACGGGAGAGTAGCGGGGTCCCCAGCAGGGTTAAAGATGGTGATGATCCCCGAGCCCCGGGAGAGAAGGAGGAGGATGCTGGCGTTCAGGGACGCAGGCATTCAGGGCTGGAGAGGGGCAGGAGCCTCAGAAGACAGAGGGGGCAGAGTGGCATTGCGGGCATCCTTGCTGCTAACTCCGACCCGTTTGCGTCCTTGCCTGCTCTTTGCTGTGGCCTCATCTTGGTTTTTTTTGCTGCCCTGACATCTTGGTTGTTCTTGCTGCCCTGACAGGTACTGAGCTCACCATCATGGGGAGTATGCAAGCAGGCGGAGGCCAAGCATCAGGTGGAGTTAGAGTAAATGGCATTGGGGTCCTGTTTCCCTGGGACTGGCCCAGTTTTCACCCTGAACACCTGCCTGCATCCCAGGAACCCCTGTGGTTCAGGGCAAGGCAAGACAGTTGGTCATCCTGGGGTGAGAGTTCTATTTTAAGTGAAAAAAGAGAGAAGCCAAGCCAAGCCAGAGCGGCCCTGGGGCCCCCCGGAGCTCTGGGCCCCACCTCCCCACCTGCACACCCCTCCTTCCTCTTACACCCAGCGCCACCCCAAGACTGACCCCTGGAGGGTGCAGGTCTCCCACCCCCACCCGCCAGGGGGAGGAGCCCTCCTGTGAAGTGGGAGGGGCCTCGTCTACAAACTGGGAGGAGTCTCTGCGAGGGGCAGGAGCAGGAGATCTTTCTTGAAGCTTAACAGACAGCAGCAGGGATACAGAGTTCAGAGTACAGCCATCTCCATAGGCGGCAGGTAGGGCTCCGGGGAGGGGGTGGGACCAGGACAGGAGGGCTGCTCTCCCTTGGGCTGGGGTCAACCTTCCTCCCAGGTCTGCCTTGTTCCTGTGGGCTCCTCTGTTTGCACATCTGGGGAGCATTCGTGAGCACCTCCCAGGGCCTACTCCAGCATGCCTGTCCCCAGGCACTGTGCCGGACTGCAGCCGCCTCCAGTCTGTCCCCTGCAGTACTGCTCAGAAGGGCTGCTCTGACAGAGGAGCCAGCATGGAACAGAGCAGCCAGGTCACCTGTGGGAGCCCCAGGAGACCGTCAAAGTCCAATCTGGCGACAAGAACAGACATGCCCTAGTGGGGCTGCAGGGAGAGACTGCGGCTCCAGAAGCAGGGCAGGAAGGAGCCGGCGGCAGTGGACCTGGGGCAAAGGCCGCCTCCACCCAGCCTCGGTTTCTCATCAGCGAGGGGCTGTGATGAAGTGCACACCAGGGCCCAGAGCCACAGCGGGCACTCCACGTCCCTCCCCAAGAGTCTGTCTGTCTGTCCCGATGCCGGCCTCCCCTTCCTGTCCCTGGCCCTAAGGCCTTCCTGTTGCCCTTCTCGTGGGAACATGTGACAGGAAAAGCAGCTCGGCTCCCTGCTCCCGAGGTCATGGCAGAGGGGAGGGGCTCTCTGTGCCTGTGGCTGTGGAGGGCATGGGTATGAGTGTGTGCTCACAGATGTGTGTGTGAGCGTGAGAATGTGTATGACAACATGTGATGTGTGCTCCCAGGTGAGCATGTGCGTGTGATGTGTAGGAGCCACACAAATGTGGGGTGCGTGCGTGTGATGTGCACATGCATGTAAATGGCTCTGACTGCCACCAGGTGCCCCTACACCTCTGACCATTTCTGTGTCGCCAGCCCCCGGCCACAGGCATCTGACGCCAATTTCAACAAGGCCTGAGTGGGAGGCACAGCTTGGCGCCGCTCCCCAGGCTTGAGTGAGGCCTGGGCGCAGCCTCTAGCTCATCGGCTCACAGGGACCCAGGGCGGGGCCCAGGGAGCACCCCTGGAGAGGGCAGCGCAGGCAGAGGCCTAGGAGGTGAGGATAAGAGCCTGGGGTGGGGACAAGCTGGGCCCCTGCGCGGTGAGATTGCTGGACCCGCAGCAGAGATTCCGGCAGGCAGGGGCGGGGCTCCTGAAGAATGCAGTGATGGGAAGGGGCGCCCAGGTGGGCCAGGGAGGACACCCCCATCTAGCAACCTCTCTCCTGCCCAGGTTTCCGGTGTCTCCACCCTGGTGGGGACGCCCTGTAGCAGAGGCAGGGCAGCCTGTGAACACAGAGCTTTGGCTGGGGCCATGGCGGTCACCGCTTGCAGGACAGTGTCACATGGGATGGAGCTGCACCCTGGATGTGTGGCCTTGGGTAGGTCACTAACCCAGCTGGCCGTGGTGGGTGGGGGATGCACACTGCTCAGCTGGTGCCTGGCCAGGGCTCCCATTGCCTCGGGTAAGCAGTGGGCTCAGCCCTGTCACGCAGATCCTGTGGTGCACACAAGGGACAGACAGGGAGGCAACGGCGGCATGGAGATACGGAGAGACACAAGCAGACACACATGACAGGTACACAGGGCTCACCCACACAAGGGCTCACACACACAACTTGGACACAGGCTCTTACATACATCACACATACACACGCCCCGTTACAGCCTGATCTTGCACACCCAGGGCCCCTGGCTCAGCCCTGGCACCCCAAGCTGACCCCACCTGAGTGGCCTTGGGCAGCTGGCCCAGCCTACAGGCTCTCAGCCAGAAAAGAAGCCTGTAGGCTGGGCCAGCTGCTGGGGGAGTCCTGGGAGATGGGAGGGCTCCTGGGTTCCGGGTGCTGCCCCTCCCATCTGCTGGGGGCTGAGGAGCCACCTTCCTCAGGGAAGGGCTAGAAGCAGGGAGCTGGTGGGGAGGCCACCCTGACTCAGGCTCCTGCAGCCCCCACCACCCTGGCACTAGATGGGCCAGGGCCCCTCGGAGCCTATACTGGGGCCCCAACCTCCAGGGTAGCTGGGCCCTGGGGTGCCACTAGCAGACACTCAACACATGCACCAGGGCCACCAGCCCCGCTGATGCTCCTCCACCTGGTGTCCCTCCTTGGAGCCAGGCCCTTGTCCTGGTTTCAGGGTCACCAAAGGGCCCCTCCCCTTAGAGTAGGGATTGAGGGCCTGGCACAACTGCTGCCATCCCCTGTGCCCCCAAACCAGAACCAGCCGAAGAGCTGGGCCCGAGGTGTGGGAGGGGAGCCGGCCCTTGCCCGCCCACCCAGCACGCCCCAGACACCCTCCCAGCCCCAACACCTGAAGGAGCTGCTCGCCCTCACCAGCACCCCCCCCCCCACCGCGCCAAGGCCAGGCGGCGACTGGACGCCAGCACAGGCGGGTTGGGGGCTCCTTCCCGACCCCACCATCTCGAAGCCTCAGAAGCCCCGGGCTGCTCCCGCTGGGGGCCTTGCCACCCCTCCGCAGGGCCTTGAGCGGGGGCGGGGTGACCGGGGGCCTGGGCAGAGGCGCATGCCAGAAGTCGGGATCGCTGACTCTGGGTCAGCATGAAGGGCTCTGTGTCGGCGCGTCCCAGGCGGCCCCCGGCCAAGGTGCGCAGGAGCTTCCTGTCGGGTGGGAGCGCACATGGCAGCTCGCGTCCTCCGCACATCCCGTGCCCAGGTGAGCAGGTGAGGGCCCTGCTCGGGGCCAGCCGCAGCTGTCCGTCGCTCGGAGGGAGGCGCACCCTACCCGGCGCGCGCTGCATGGCCGAGGTGGCCCGGGTCGGGGCCAGGCTCGCACCCTGTCCCCGGCGTCGTCTGGAGGAGGCTGGCGACTCCTCTCCGCCAGGCCCGGGGCCCCGGAGCCCCGCGGGTGCAGAAGACCCCCGCCCGCTCTGCCTGCTCCGCGGAGGCCGCGACCGCTGTGCCAGGGCGCCCCCGTGCGGCTCCTTGGGGCACTGCGGGTCTGGTCTCCGGAAGAGCCCACCCTCCCTTGCTTGGAACTAGCAGTAAAGATGCTAACGATAGTTTGCACGCCGAGGGCCACTCAGTTGGGGCGCTCGGAAGCCCAGGGTGAGGGTTCAGGCTCTGCCGCCCATCATCTACCCCCCAGTGCCCGGGTCTGGGGTGCTGAGGCGAGCCCAGGCCCGCAGGGACCACGCACAGGGCCTGGGTTGGCATCCTGACCTCACGGTGGCCTGACTGTGGCCGGGACCCTGAGGGCTAGGAGTTGTGCAGACCCGAGACTCGGGCTAGCCAGGGGGACAATCAAGCTGGCAACTGAAGCTTTGGAAGGAGCTGACTCCTCTGCAGGAAGGGGCGGCTGCAGGGGGGGCAGTGATGAGCAGGGCGGCTTTGGACACACAGCAGAGGCCAAACCCCAGCACGTTGTTCTCAGGGTGGGCCGGAGCTCTGGACCCCCAGGCAGGGAGAGTGGATGCCTGGACAGGGACCCAGGGGTCAGGGCAGGGGAGGAAGGGATGGCTTCTTTCACCCTCACCCCATTTGAGGGTTTCAGTCTCCCCACCGGGGTGGTCTGATGCCTCCTCTGCCCAGCTCAGAGGGGCAGCACTGTGCCAGCAGGTATCAGGGGGCAGGTATGTACACCCGGCTCTACCAGGATGCTCCAGGGAGGCCCCGAGCCTCTCGCATCAAGCTCTCAAAGCCAGTCACCCTCCCATAATCCACAGCCACACAGCACACAGGGCACGGTCCCGTACACGTAGCTGGGAGCTGGCATCTACTGACGTAGGGCCCTTCTGGTAGCCTGGGGCACACACTCTGCCATGGTGGCACCATCTCCCTAACAGATGCAGACAGAAGCAGGAGAATTTCGGCCTGGTGGCCTTCCGTTCATGCGGTCAACACACGTTTATTGGGCGTCGACTCTGTGCCAGCCCCAGCGGCCGCGGGGGGCTTGCAGGCGAAGCACAGGTGGACCCTGCTCTCAGGGCGCTCACGCCTGCCAGGCAGTCAGTCAGGTTGGAGAACACTCACGGTACAGTGTGGTCAGTGTGGTGTTAGAGGTAGCACAGGTGACACGGAGGAGGGGCCCAGCCCAAGTGGGGTGGCAGGAAGGGCTTCCCAGGGGAGGGGACACTTGGCTTCAGGGCATGAGCGAGAGTTAGGGCATTGGAGGGAATGGCTAGTGCAGAGCTGGAGGTGCAGGGACACCATGGTGGCAGCTGGGACCAGGCGGACCTCTAGGAAGGTCCCTGGAGCCGCAGGTGACAGGGGGCGCTGAGGGCGTGAAGCAGGCGATTGGTGGTGGCACAGAGACCAGGGGAGGAAGGGGACGGGCGCGGGAGGGCGGCCATGGGCAGCGGAGGACAGACGGCAAAGATGGCGTGGTCAGCCCAGAGTCAGCAGGGTGGTGGTGGGGGCGCGGGCTGCCAGCCCCGGGGCCGCAGGGTGCACAGCACGGGGTCCAGGGGCTTGAGCGTGGCCTGCTCCTGCAGCCCGTAGCGCTGCCCGGGCACCAGGCGGAACTCCAGCCTCTGCAGCAGCTTGGCCATGACCACCTTCACCTCCATCTGCAAGCCCGCGGGCGGGAAGGAGAAAGGCGTGGAGCAGCTAGAGCCCCGCCTGGGCCCAGCCCAGACCAGCCCACAGCCCCTACCTGAGCAAACTGCTGTCCGATGCAGGAGCGGTGGCCCAGGGAGAAGGGGAAATAGGTGAACCGCGGCCTGCAAGGAGAGCGCCGGGCAGGGTCGGCACAGGGGACGCAGCCATGACACGGCCATCCGTCTCTGGTGACCACTTTGCACCAGGGCACAGCAGCACCCAGAGCCGGCTCTGCGGAGGCCTGGATCTGCGTCCCCCACCATGCTGCACACAGGGAGGAACTGAGGCACAGGGACGCATAGCTGCTGCCCGAAGCCATCGGTCACATTCAGTTCTGGGTCTGAACTTGGGGGGCACGTGGCGGCTGGCCACGTGGGCAGCCCACGACACCTCTCCAAGTCATGGCTTCCCCCACCACCATCTCCCAGGGACCTGTGGGCACTGTTGGGTCAGAGCAGAGGCCACAGTGACCGTCCCGCCCCACCTCAGGCCATCCAGGAGAGCTTGGGGAGGACTTACTTGGGCGCTCCAGGACTGAAGCGATCAGGGTTGAAGGTCAGCGGGTCCTCGAAGTAGGTGTCCATCCGCCCCATGACATAGGTGCTGAACTGCCAGGCAAAGGAGCTGGTGTCCTGGCTTCCCAGGGCTGTGTCCCTGGTGCCTGCCAACCCACTGTGGCCACCCCGTGGGGTGACTTGGAGCAGAGTAGCTGCCTGCCCTCTACCCACCCAGGCAGGCAGATGTGGTGGTCCCCTGTGGAACAGGCCAAGGTCCCTATGGCCAGCTGTGTGTGCTATACCACCCCATGCCTGGCAGAGACCTGTGGGGAACTATTACTGTTCCCATTTCACAGATGAGGAAACTGAGGCTCAGAGAGAGGCTTGGTAGCTTGCTGGAAGCCACCCTGCAAACACACCATCAAAGTGAGATTTACATTCAGGTGTGATCCTGTGAAGCTGCCTTCCTCTCTCTTCCTGGCAGCTGCTGCTATTCCATTCCATTTAACTCTAGGCTTTCTATCTCTGGCCATGAGAGAAACGCAAATTAAAACAACATTGAGATTCCACAAAGTCAGCAAACAACAAATGCTGCCAAAGCTTCAGGGAAAAGGAACACTTCTACACTGTTGGTGAGAAGGTAAACTACACAACCAGATGGAAATCAGTGTGGAGAGTCCTCAAAAACTAAAAGTAGAGATCCTGTTTGATCCAGTCATTCCCCTTCTAGGTATCTTCCCGAAAGAGTTGAAGGGATTGTATTACAGTGATCCATGCACACTCGTGTTTACAGTAGCACAACTCATGACAGGAAGTGGCCTATAAGCCCATCAACAAATGAATGGATAAAAAACATGTGATAGTTATACACAACAGACTGCTAACCTGCCATAAAGAAGAATACACTTGAGTCATTTGTAGGAAAATGGATGCACTTCTCAGTAGAGTGTGATTTGGGGACAGGGGCCCCCGCCTGACAAGGTTGGATGAGGCCAGGGCACCCTGGGGCTCTGACAGGCACAAGCTTGGGAGCCGGGAGCCCCACGGCACCTGGGTCTGCCCACTCAGAGCCCCAGGGTGGCACCCACTGGTGCAGGGTGGGCCACAGGCCGTGCCCTCCTGATGGAAGGGGACACTAAAGAAGTGGCCATAAGGCAGAGCGGTACAGTCAGCAGTATAAAAGAAATGATCGGCAAAACAGAATGACCACCACCGTGGACAGTGCTGGGATGTGTGCTGAGAGGCTGGGCGGAGCCTGGAAGAGGGCGCAGGGAGCTTATCACTCTCCACCGTCAAAACAGAACCGGGTCCTGTCATGGGCTGAATTGCATCCCCCCAAATACGTATGCTGAAATCCTGACCTCAGAATGGAGGCCGCATTTGGAGGAGGGTTTTTGAAGAGAGATTAAATTAAAATGAAGTCACAAGAGCAGGCCCCAGTCCGGTGTGACCGTGCCCTAAAACACGGGAAGAGCAGGATGCAGAGGCGCAGGCAGAGGGGCAGGTGCGGACAGGGAGCAGAGAGCATGCGCACACTGAGGAGAAAGGCTCCAGGGGAAGCCAGCCCCGTCCACACCTTGCCCTGCCCTTTCCATGGTGTAGGCCCCCGCCTGGGCTGCTGCACACGGCCTACTTCACCATGGCGGCCTGGCAAACCAACACGGTCCCCACCTCATGACCGTCCACAGGGCTAACCCCCAGCGCAGGAGAGCCCAGCTTTCTAGAGAGAAATGGAGAGCTCTGAGGGGTAGTGAAGTGGACATCCTTCTGAGCTCAGGGTGGGGAAAGATTGTTTCTTAAACAAGACAAAATGAAAAAACCAACCAGTAAAAAAAGTTAAGAACATCAGATTGTCAAAAATGCATTAATGAACCAAGATGCACCATGTATAGGTACAGAATAAATGTAATGAATGTGACCACTGTATGTAGAATGTACCAATACATGTTCTTGGTTTAAAATAAAAAAAAAATGCATTAATGAAGACAAGCCTCAAATCTTGGGAAAACATTTGCAACCATGATAGCAGGCAGGATTTCTACGTGAGGTTTTTGTTTTTCTTAAAGCCAAACAGTCAAAAAAGGGAAGGCCAAGGCAGCATCTCCTAGAAAAGGAAAAGCTAGCAGGGATGAGCCACCTCGCTAGGAATTAGAAAAGTGCAAATCAAGACCACTATGAGATGCTCTTTGATGCATGCTTGGTTGGCAAAGAATGAGACACTGGACGGTCAAGAGTGTCTTCCACGCCACTAGGAAGCATCCAAGCCGGCGTGGCCACTTGGGAAAACAATTTGGGAAAGATCGTAAACTCCAACGTCCATGCGCCCACATCTGCCCTCCACTCCTGGCTAGGTGCCCCAGAAGCAGTCTGCACATCGCGCGGGACACGGGGACAGGAATACCCACTGGCACAGGGGATGCCAGGCACCCACACCTACAGCCTGGACGCTGTGTGTGGGCCATGGCTGGCCTCGGATGAGAGAGCCCAGGGCAGCCAGGAAAGCCTGGAGCAGTGACCGTCATGGGCCTCCCGGCCTCCATACAGAGTCCCCAACTGGCCAGCCCACCTGGCAGCCCACCCTGGAGCCCCACGCACCAAGAGCGGGGTGTTGCCAGGGACTCTGACCCCATCGATCAAGGTCTCCTCCTCCAGCAGGCGGAAGGTGCCCCAGGCTGGTGGGTACAGCCTCAGCGACTCCTTGAGAACCTGTGGGTGCCACAGGGAGATCGCAAGTCACAGGCCCTCCCGTGGTATGCCCCATTCCAGGACCCTGGAACCTTAGCCACCTCCTCCATTATGGCTACTTCCTCAAGGGACAGATGGAGAAACTGAGGCCCAGAGGAGAAGGGAGATGTACAAGGATGAGAAACCAGGGCTCTTCCATCACAGACTGGAGCAAGCCGTGCTTACAGCTGGCCAGGCGGCACAGGGAGGGAACTGGGGAGGCCTGGGCCTTGGGATAAGTGTAATCTTCCAGGGGACTCTCGGATGCTGCAAGGGTTGAGAACTGATGTACTGAAGGGTCTGGCAGGCGGCAGGCCGATTCGACGGGTTGCCCGCACTGCCCAGAAGCGTCTCTCCTCCACCCACACCTGAGACAGGTACTGCAGTCGGCCCAGGTCCTCGTAGTCCAGGTGCCTCTTAGAACCGATGACCTCATCCACCTCAGCCTGCAGCCTGTCGGGTAAGATGTGGTCAAGGTCATCGCCAAAGAGAGACGTTCTGCCCTGTTGCAAATCGTGCTAACCCAGCAACTGCCCGATCCAGGACAAAAGCAAGAAGCAGATTCACTCTGAAGACCTTAGAGCTCCCCTGCTTTGCATGTGGCTGTAGGAGATAACACGCCCGACATCAGGCCTGTGCATGAGGGTACCCATCATGGCCCCTCTGTCATGGATGACAGAGAGTGGCCCAGGGACTCTGGCTGGGCAAGTTTTAGGATATGCACAGTTAAAATAGTATGCAGACTAGGATGGACTTGGAGGGCTGGGGGCGTTGCTCAATGGTAGAACACTTGCCTTGCCTGACATGGGGGTTTGATCCCCAGTACCGAGAAAGGGAGGGGAGAGGGAGGGAAGGAGGGGGGCAGATTTGGACTACTTCCCACCCATGAGGATTGCTATTAGCAAAGAAAAAGAAAAAAGAAAAACTAACAAGTGTTGCTGAGGATATAGAGAAATCGGAACCTTGGTGCATGGTTGGTGAGAATGTAAAATGACGCAGGGGCTATGGAAAACACTGGCCATTCCTCAGAAAATTAAAAAAAGAATTTCCGTGTGGGCCAGCAATTCTAACTCAGGTACATACCCAAAAAAACCGAAGGCAGCAGCTCTGGGAGATAATGGTATGTCCATGTCTGCCAGTGCTGCATCTGCCTAACAATGGCAGAAGCCACCCGAGCGTCCAGCTGCCCGAGGACGGATGGGGAACCCCAATGTGTCCATCCACACAGTGGAATGGCATCCGCTTAGTCTACACAACGGAACAGGATCCACTTAAAAAGGAGATTCTCGCGCCTACTGCAACACAGATGAACCTTGCGTACACTGGGCTGGGTGAAATAAGACAGTCACAAATAGGCCAGTGTTCCCTGCTGCTGCTACAGGAGACCTCAAGTAGATGATGCCCACAGCGGGGTTGCTGGGGCTGGGACCAGAAGTGAGAAGTTATGTAGGAGACAGAGTCAAGGCTGGTACAGACACAAGAGCTGCTGGACAGAAACTCCATACGTGGCGCCCACTGGCTCTGGGTAGCTGGGGCGCCATGGGTGGGTTTACTATTTTTATCATTTTAACTCTTATGATTTTTCCACAATTTTTTCTTTTTTTGTGGTGCTGGGGATCAAACCTAAGGCCTGCGTGTGCTAGGGAGGTGCTGTACCACTGAACTACCTCCCCAGCCCCCCAGTATTTTATATAAAGTGCATGTAACTATTAAATACATATTTTAAAACCCAATAGGCTACTTCATATTCTCATATAATCTTTCATTTTGCCCTTTCATGCCAAAGATGACTCACACTTTTGTATGTTTTGTTTTGTTTTTTTGGGGGTAGAATTTGCTGTGCAGTCCAGGCTGGCTTTGAATCCCCATCCTCCTGCCTCAGCCTCCCGAGTGCTGGGCTTACAGGTGTGTGGCACCATGCCTGGCAATGACAGACACTTGAAACCCAGGCCTTCATCCCCCGCCTGGAGCACCCAGCCCAGGGTGCTTCTGTGCCTGGTTTGGGGAGTGGCGGGTGGAAAGGACCCAGGACGCAGGAAAGCAGAGGTTCAGCCGTGGAGGGGAGACCAGTGGCTTCGGGAACGAGACATCGGAAAAGCCCTCTGCCAACCCCCGGGCAGCACCGTACCTGGCCACAATCTCGGGCTGGCGGGACAGCTCCATCACCGTGAAGGCCAGGTGGTTGGCAGACGTCTCGTGACCTGTGGCAGAGAGGACAGCAGCTGCTCCACAGGGTGCCAGGGCTGGTCATTGGCCTCTGAGGCCCGGGGACAGACAGGGACTATCCGGACGAGACGGGGCACAGCCGGAGGGCCGGCTCTGGGGTCGGCCGTCAGCACCCGCCAAGCCCACTCAGGGGCAGGAGCTACAGGTGAGCAGTGGAGAGTGGAGGTGGCTGCAGGGGCCACCAAGCACAGCTGGGCTGCCTCACAGGGCGCAAGGCAGAGGGCCTCTGGGTGCAGGGCTGGCTTCCCGTGGGCCCAAGGCCACTGGGGAGTCGCAGAGGGCTTCCCGGGGAAGCGGCATCTGCAGGCCCTCATCCCGGCCCGACAGAGCTCGGCCCCGAGGCTTCGTCTGGGCCCGCGTGGTTTCTGCAAAGCTCCGAGCCTGGGCCACCGAGGGAGCTACGCACCAGCAATGAAGAAGGTGACAAAATTGTCCAGCAGGACCTCGTCATCCCGGGCTCCCTCTTCAGCTGGAAGACAAGGAGACCCTCAGTGCCCCGGAGAGCCCCTCCACCGCGGCTCCTGAGGAACCAGCTGTCAGCTGCGAATGAGGCATGCACCTGTCACCCCAGCACTCTGGGAGGCTGAGGCAGAAGGATCGTGTGGTCAAGCCCGGCTTGGGAAACTTAGCGACTTAGTGAGATCCTGTCTCAAAAGGAACAATAAAAAGGTGCCGGGCACGCAGCTCCGTGTGAAGGCCCTGAGTTCAGTCCCAGTACAGGAAAGAATGGGGGGAGCGACAGAAAAGAAAGGAACTGACTCCCTGAAGCAGGACAGAGGCCGGGCCCGCCCCGGCCCACCCAGGCTGCGCACCTTTGAGGATCTGGGTGAGGACGTCGGCGGGGACACTCTCGCCCCTCTGCAGGGCCTCGCGGCGCCGCTGGACCCAGTCCTTGCCCACCTGGCGCAGAAGGCGGACGCTCTCCCGGATCTCCCGCAGCTGCTTCCTCCAGCCAGGCATGAACTGGACGGGAGCCGCAGCTCAGGGCCCGCCCGCACTGCCGCCCGCCCGCACTGCCGCCCGCCCCTCCCCGAGGCAAGCTGGGGTCGCAGGAAGTGAGGAAATTCTAGGAAAGATGAAGCATCCGGGAGACCCGACCAGGATGGTGGACAGAGCCCAGCACCAAGCCCTGTGCGATGACCAGAAAGAGGCCTTGGGGACCCCCAAAGGGTGGAGACATTGCAAAGGAGGAAATCATGCCCAAAGGAAGAGAAGTAGAATCAGCAGCTGAAAAGGCGGAGTGGCACTGGGGGCTGCAGGCTCAGAGAGCCAAGTCCCAAGGCACAGGAGGGGAACCTGGAGGTCAACTCAGGGATCACCTTTCCCCTGTCTTCCTTCTTCATGTCTGGAATAAGGAAGTGATAGCTGGAGCTACAGCAGTCATCTTATGACCATGAGGTGATGGCTGAGGACAGGGGAACACAAAAAAGGATCTGGGAACATCTGATATGGGGGAGACACTGTAGCCACCCTAGACTGCCTGCTTTGGGGATCATTTAATGTGAGAGAGATTAACTCCTTACAGTAAGCCACTTTGATTTTGGGCCTGCACTTTAGGCAATGCCCACAAATCCTGCTACCAGAACTCAAAACCCATCCTGAGAAAACTACTGCAGGATGTGCTTCTGCAAACACAGACAGCACAGCTACGGAGGGTGGTCCTGGGGAACAGCGGCTGCAGCAGTACCTTTGCGAGAGTGTTTCGGGATGCACTGATGCCCTCCAACATCACTTTCACTGCCTGCGACAGAGGCTTCTGCGCACCCAGCAACATGCTGGTCTCCATCCCGAAAGCTGCCTGGGGGTGAGAGAAAGGCATGTCATACCTGGGAGCAGGAGGACAATGGCACCAGGCAGAGCTGGGACTCAGGCCTGGGCCACAAGCATCTGTGCATTATGTCACTCGCTCTGTACAATGACCCCTTGGCTGCTGACCAGCCCAGGCCAGCCCTGCACCTCAGGGCCTTGCCGTCTAGGGAATCAGACTCAGGCCAGGTTGCTTTGAATATTCAAGGGAGCAAAACATGAAAAATGTGGACAGTGTGGTGAAGGGATAGCTGGTACACAGAGGAGCAGCAGGGAGAAGAGGAGAGCAAGGAAAGGAAGAGGGGCAAGAGAGGACACTGTCCTGCATCACCTTGGCCAGGATGTCGATGGTGGCGCAGGTCAGCATGTCCTGCATGGACACTGGGGTCTGGCCGTCTGCCTTGGCTTCTAGAATCTCCACCAGCTGCTCAGCCTTCTCATTGAACGTTTCCATCAGGCTGACCAGGGAGCTGGGGAAGCAGCACAGGCAGTGGTGGCGATCAGGGCCAGCCCTCCCCCGAGGATACCCTGCGCTTGGACTCTGCAGAGCAGGCGGCCTCCTAGCCCCTCTGATCTCCCCCAGAGGTGCACATCACAGGGCGCCAGCATGGCCACCAGGTCCTGGGGTCTCATTGTGCCCTATAGGTCCTCTATCTGTCAGCACAGACTGCCCCCCAACACTGGCCCAGAGGGGCAAGGCAACATTGAAACTCTGGGGCCTCCCAGAGTCTTTGATGCACCACCTTGGCCCCTTGAAGCCCTGCCCACACCATGCACTCTCCTCATCTGCCTCGCCCCCAGCTGCCATCTGTACCCTTTTTCCCCATTTCACTCCTGTCCTTGGGCAATCACGGCACCCAAGCACAGGAGGAAATGAATCCTCAGAGGCCAACTGCAGCTCAGAGCTCCTAACCCACAGCACCCCTTGCCCTGGGACAGCTTATCTCTCAGGCATACATGTCAGAAAGACATATGGAAGGGTGTGCTCCAGACTCACAAAAACAGCAGACCTGAGAGAGTGGAAGGGAGCAGACTGTACTTTGTACATTATGTACTTCTGAGTCTGTATTAGGAGAAACTGCAGTTTTGTCATTAAAAGCATTTTTATATTAACCTCAGTAAAGGGTATGTGATTATTCTTTGTCCTATTCTTGTTTTTTGGTGCTGGAGATTGAACACAGGTACTTGTACTTACAAAGCAAGCACTGTAAACACTGAGCTAAATCCCCAGCCTCTCTTTGTTCTAGTCTTAATCTTGAAATTTATCAGGAAATTTGAAGTTATTTTCAAATAAAGCATTAAAAATAAATAAATAAAAAGAAGGACTGGGGGTGTGGTTCAGAGGTACAGTGTTTGCCCAGCATGTGTGAGGCCCTAGGATTGATCCACAGTAATACACACACATAGTAAGACATGCTCAGTAATACTTTCATAAACACAGGCATCTTCTAAAGCCTCTCTCATGTAACTTGGGCATTTATAATAAAATAGTCATCTCTATAATGACATTATTGTGAGTTTAGAAAATAAAAATGTTGACAGGGAGATCCTATCTCAGAAAAAAACAAAAAATAAAATTAAAACAGGTAAATAATTTTTTTTAAAAAATGTCAGCTGGGTGTGTTAGCACACATCTATAATCCCAGCTCTCTGGGAGGCTGAGGCAGGAGGATCACAACAGTCTGAGCAGTTAGTGACTTAGTGAGACACTGTCTCAAAAAAATTAAAAATTAAAAACACAACACACTAGACAGGGCTGCTGATGTCTGTGACGTGGCCACATGGCCATTGTTTGGTAGAATCTTCATCCTCCAATAACCTCGAGGGTCCTAAAGGCTTGGGTGGCCTTTGTAATCCTGGCTGTCAGCACAAGGAGTTTTATAAAGAATATTTATTAAATAAAGGCTTCTTTTCACCTATTCCTTCTCACTTCTGGTAACTTTGTAGGAAGAGGGAGATGGCCTATCCCTTAACTCAGGCTTATAGCAGGCCACTCTCCCAGCATTCCTCGGGCTTCCTGGGAAAACCTGGTGCTGGGCTGGGACAGCAGCCTGTAACCCCAGCACTTGGGAAGCTGAGACAGGAGGATCGCCGTGAGTCTGATGCCAGCCTGGGCTACACAGTGAGTTCAAGGCCAGCCTGGACTACACAGTGAGACCCTGTCTCAAAAACAAACAAACAAAAAGACAAAAGAAAAGAGTAGAAGGAGGATGCTAAAGGGCGAAGCAATGCAATATAACCTGTGCTCCTGAGCTCAATCCTGGACAAGGAAAAGTACCTACATTGGCACAAATGAAAAAATTTGGAAGTGGATTAGATAACAGTTTTAGATTAATACTTTTTTCCTCATTTTGATAATGGAACTGTAGTTATGCACTAGTGTCCTTAGGAAATATATATTAAGCATTTAATAGTTGAGAGCACAATGTCTCTAACTTATTCTCAAATAGTTACATGTATGTGCTGTATAAAAATTATACCAATCAGAGACAAAGGGTACAGGCATTTACATATACAGGTAAAGAATAAATTATAAGGCAAATAATTATTTTAACAATAAACCATAAGTGAAATTTGGGTAAAAGATACACAGAAATCCCTTATCCTAATATGATACATTTTCTATAAATTTGAAATTTTATTGAAGTAAAAGATGATCTTCCTCAAAATATTAAACAGATTTACCATGTTACCCAGGTATACAGCCGAAAGAAATGAAAACAAATCTACCAAAAAACTCACATAGAAATGTTCCTAGCAGCCTTATTTATAATAGCCAAAAGGTAGACCTGACCCCAATGGTGATACGTTGAAAAATAAAAAAAGATGTGTGGTATCCATATGATGGAATATTATTCAGCAATAAAAAGGAAGGAAATACTGATTTTGATGAACTATGAAAGGAAAGAGCCATGAAAATATTAGTCTAAGTGACATAAGCCTGGCCCAAAGGACCATGTAGCACATGATTCCATTTGTATGAAATGCGCAGAATACGAACACTCAGAGAGAATAAATGCATGGTTGCCAGGGGATGGGGCACTGGGGTTTTGGGGTGATGAAAATGTCCTAAAACAATGTGATGGTGGATGTTCAAGTTCAGAGATAGACTAAAAGCCATCAGATTATGCATTTCAAATGGATGAATTATTTGGAATGTGAATTATATCACAACAAAAGAGATACTGACACTGGGCGTGGTGGTGCAAGCTCATAACCCTAGTATTCCAGGAGGCTGAGGCAGGAGGATCACAAGTTCCAGCCCAGGTTAGGCAAACTTAGAGACTTAACAAGACCTTGTTTCGAAATTTAAAATTTTGAATTTAAAGGGCTAGGGACGTAGCTCAGTGTGGTGGTTTCTCGGGGAGCAGGGAGCCCAGTGCCTCCGGCCACTCACCCTGACACACCCAGGTGCAGAGGAGCCACTGTGTCTCTCCCCCTGACCACTGATGCCCTCTGTCCTTCCCTCTGGGTGAGGTCCCCGAGGCCCACCCCGCGTTCCCGAGCGGCCACAGTGAAGCCAGCGCAAGGCAACCTGGCCAGCTCTCGGCCGTGCTCACCTCCGGCTGAAGGCCAAGTCCATGACTTTCCGCTGCTTGTGCCACCGCTCGTAGTCACATTCGGACACCAAGCCCTGGCCAAAGAGCCTGCAGGGAACAGGAACGGCACACGAGAAAGGAGGGGAGCCAGAGTCTGGTGGGGGCACAGGTCACCTGCGGGTGACAGGTCCTGGAACTGGACTGTGCTAACTGTCCCTGGGTCGGACACGCTGACACGGCAGACACAGCGAAGGTCACGCTATGTCAACTGCACCACCATGAAAAGTAAATTGTACACACAGATCAAAATGGCATGCGGTGCCCTGAAGATGCGTGCAGCTTTGTACGTCTATTCACAGTAAATAAGTAAGAAATGGGGTCATCTGGGCCACAGACTCAACAACCCCCATCCCCACTCGACCCCAGGGGCGGGGGGGAGCAGGAAAGTGTTGAGGACAAGAGCAGGGTCATCAAGCACAGGTTGCCTGGCGCCCGGGAGCCACCCCAGCTCCTCACCTCTCTCCAAACACGGTCTGGAGGGCGCGGTACATCTTGGAGTCCTTGTTGTACTTGGTTGACATCAGGAACCTCTAGACAGCCCCAAAAAGCCAACATGCGCTCAGGCGCCCCAAGAGCCCATGCAGGACACCTGGGAGGGGTGCCCCAGAGCTGCCGTGTCTTGGCGTGAACGGGCCATGCATGCCACCCCGCTTGACCTCGGCCTTGGGGCCAAGAGGCCTGAAGTCAGGTTGAGCGACCTCACGGGGAACGGGAAAGGGGCCGGGCCTGGGTGATTTGCTGATGGCCACTCAGTTCCAGGGCTCCCAGGGACACAGGAGAGACACGGGCGTGGTGAGCCCCGACCAGCTGTCAGCTCCTCTCCCGGGTGAGTCAGCCACTGCCCCGCCGCCGTGTCCTCTCCTCCCACTGCCTGCTCGGACTGTGGGGAGGAGTAAATTTGCTCTTCCTGAAAAGTCTGGCACACAGCAGGTACTCTGTAAATGGCACTTGCACAGTGGCAGCCTGCACGTGGCTCACTCTACCCAGACAACCTGAAGACACGCGGGCCACCGTAATGCTGAATTGGCCCCAAGCTGGTCCCACTTGTGAGGACACAGCATTTAGATGTGGCCTAGCTGGGGAATGTGGGTCCCATGGGACACTGAACTTGGTCCTGGTGGCCCTGAGAGGTTGTCAGGGGGCTCCTCTGCCACAACGAGGGGCTTCTTGCTTCTAAGCTTTGATTTTTAAACTGAAAGGAAACCCCGAGCTGGCTACTTACAGCCACAACCAGACTGTCCACAAACACTGTCATTTGCAAACTAAACTCTGGCATCACCTGGTCCTACTTGGAAAAAGGCCACAGCAGCGAATGCTCATCTTTCAGGTCCCCAAGCAGTCTGATGTCTATGCAGCTGGTCCTAACTGAATCGAAGGCCAGTGTCCCCACGGCCTGCTGTCCCAGGGGCTGGGATCCTGCGACTGTCCACTGAGCTGAGCTTTGGGATGAAGGACACACAGGGAACCCCCAGCTTGGCCACCCACACTGATGAGTCTCTTCTACCCACAAGGCGGTCATGGCCAAGGACTTCCCTCCTGCCATCCACAGCTGGAAAATGGGGCAAAAATGTACAAAATGTGTTTTCAGACACCACTTTCAGACAAGCTGTGCAGAACTGTGAACCAAAAGGAGGAGAAGGAAAAAAAGACGTGGGCTGTGACCTAAGGTTAGCCCAGTTTTCTACCTAGAGGCAATTCCAGGACAGGGACATGAACAGAGAGACCCAGATACAGTCCAGCAGCGTGGCAAGCTGGACACACAGAGATCGGGGTCCAGGCAGGCGAGGCAGCCTGTGGCTGTGCAGAGAAAGAGGTCCTTGCAGAGACCAGCAGGGTCCCTGGAGTGTGGAAAAGCGCCCATCGGTGCATGCATTGGGGGTGGCACTGTGGGACTAGGCAAGAGTGACTTCTGGGGAGAGGAGGATTATTAGGCCGAGCACTTCTCAGACCACACAGGGCCAAGAACTGCTCAAGTTCCCACTGAGACAAATGTCAGGCACAAAACCCTCAGCAGACACCCCCAAGGGCCACTTCTTAGTGCGGACAAGCTAGCGCTGGAGTAAAACTCTCCTCTAGAACCCCCAGTAAAAGCCTGAAAGCAAACCTGGAGAGAGTCACACTGATCTGCAGGCCCCTTTACCACCTCTTAGAATGAAGGCCAACACTCTAAAGGAACACAATGAAACAACTTTTTTGAGCTTTTGAGATGAGTCCTTGCTATATTACCCAGGCTGGCCTTGAATTCCTGGGCTCACGTGACTTCCCACCTGGGCCTCCCAAGCAGCTGGGACCACAGATGCTCAGCCACAGATGCTCAACACCACACCCAGATCTTAAAACAGAATTTAATGGTCAAGAGTGTAAAATTCCCAGTGCCCAGTAGCCAGCAACAGCAGTGAAAATTACTAGGTAGGCCAAAAAGGAAAATCTGATCTGCAACTAGGCTTAGAAGTAAGAAATGTGATAGACTAATTTGGTAAACTAATTGGTAGACTAATTTTCAAATGCCTGTTACAAATGTTATAAAGGTGTCCAAGGAACCCACACACTGAAGAAGTTTGAAGAATCCCAAATAGAATTAACACCAAAAAAAAAAACGCCCCAAGGCAGAGCATAATTCAACTTCTGAAACCAGTGATAAAGAGGAAATCATAAGAGTAGAGAGAAACAGAATAATATAATGTTGTTTGAAGATAGACTGAAGATGATATTATAGACCCTAGAACAACAAGAAAGACAGAGGCAGAGAGAGAGAGAGGAAGGGAGAGAGTTAGGAGGGAAAGGGAGGGGAGAGAGAGATAGAGAGAGATAGATAAAGAGAGAGAGAGAGAGAAATGGGAGCTAATAAGCCAATAATAGACGTAAAACAGAATGCTGAATGATACTTAATCCAAAAGACAGCAAGAAACCAGGAGTGGTGGTGCGGGCCTCTAATCTCAGCATTCTGGGAGGCCACAGCAAGAGGATGGCAAGTTCAAATCCCACTTGGGCTACTTAGCAACTTAGTGAGAACCTGTACCAAAATTGTAAAAAGGAGCTGGGAGTGTAGCTCAGGGGGAAGGCCCTGTGAATGCCACCAAAAAAAGGTGAAAGAAAGAAAATAAAGGAGAAAAAAAGGAGCAAATAAAAAATAGGAACATGGTACAATAAGTCCCTGACTTATGAATGAGTTTCATTCTGTAATGTAAATTGCATTCATTCATAAGTTGACAAAGCGAGTCTTATACAGTACACTTGTGAAAGTTCCCAACCAAGTCAGGGACTTACTGTAGATTTAAACCCACCTAAAATATAACCACATTAAATGTAAATGGCCACCTAAGCATTGCATTAAAGGCAGAGATTCTCAGATTGCTTAAAACAGCAGGACCCAACTACATGCTACCTATAAGAAACCTACCTTAAACATAAAAATGCAGGAAGGCTAGAAGTAAAATGATAAAGCTGGTGGCTGTATTAAAGCAGAGAAAAGGGTACAGAGGGCCATTCCTAAGGATAAAGATGTCAATTAATCACAGAGGCCCAGCAATCCTAAGTGAGACCCACCTAACAACAGATCTCGGAACCACATGATGTACAACAGATAGAACTGAAAGCAGGAAGAGATAAACCCATGACTTTGTAGAGGCCAACAATACACACCTAGTAATTGGTAGAATAAGTGGAAAGAAAATTAGAATTTGGAGATTTGAATAGTATTATTGATCAAACTGACCGAAATGACAAACTCTTTAACAATTATAGAATATACAATCTTTTTTAAGTGTTTATGAATATTTATCAAAATGGGCCATGTCCTGCAGCATAAAACAAGCTTCAATTAATTTAAAAGGATTAGAGTCATGATAAGTATTTTCTTTGATTTACAGAATTAAATTAGAAATCAATGACAAGGATATCTGGGATATTTAATCATATTTGGAATTGAAAACATCCATCTAAATAATTTATGGTTCAAAGAAGAGATTGTGGAGGAAGTGGGTGTGGATGCACGACTTCAAGAATGTACTGGATGCCTTTGAATGGTTAAATCTGTACATTTTAGATGATATTGTTCATATTTTAAGTCTTTAAATTTTAAAATATACAGTTTAAAAAGAGCAAATAGAAGGCGTAATTTAAAAAATAAACAGAACTCTCAAAGAAAAATCTAGGCCCATATGCCCTCCCTGGTGAATTCTACCACAAACTAAAGAAAGAAAGACAGAGAAAGAGAGAGAGAGAGAGAGAAAGAAAGAAAGAAAGAAAAAGAAAGAAAGAAAGAAAGAAAGAAAGAAAGAAAGAAAGAAAGAAAGAAAGAAAGAAAGAGTGAACATATTCCTGTACAAATTTAGAGCAAGGCCCTGGCTTCCATCCCTACCAGTCCCAAAATTTATAATGTTGGGTGTGGTGACACACACCAGTAATCCCAGCACTTGGGAAGCTGAGGCAGGAGGACTGCCATGGATTCAAGACCAGCCCGAACTACATAGTGAGACTCTGCCTCAAAAAAACACACTGTGTGTGATAAACCCACCCATACCTAATTCTCAGAGATAAGGCTGTTCCATCTCACAGGTGGAGGGCTGAGGCCAAGGCAGGTAAACAAACTAACCGTGTGACCAGTGGACAGAACTCCCCACCCAAATGGGGACAGCAAAGTCCCGCCCATGCCCCACATCAAATGACAACGCTTGGAGGAGACAAAGATGGCACCTCTGCAGACCCAACTACCCCTGGTTCTGGAACATTCCTTGGAGTCCTGGGGGCTGTTTCCCACCCTTGCCCTGGGAGAGGAGGGCCTTGCCGTGGAAGCTGCACAGCCTCCTACCTTGACCGACTCAGGGCTCGTGACGATGACAGAGGTTTTGTGGAAGACGTTGACCCGAACCACAGGTCCATATTTCTTAGCCCTGAAAACCAAAGTCACCCGAAGGGGCCCGTCAACGACCCCCCAAGACACAGGCACCACCAGCCTGGCCCAGCAGGTCACATCCTCCACCCAGCCTCAGTTTCCACACCCGTGAACCAGGGTTGAGACACCTGTCTTTGATCGCCCCAAGGGTGTCCTCAGAAGGAAACAATAGCGGTCCTTGGCAGTGTGTTGAAAAGTGTAAACTGCCACCCCAAACAATGTCCATGACCTAGTAACTCCCCTCGCCCAGTTTGCAGACAAGGAAACAGAGGCTCAGAGAGCTTCTGATGGCTGCTTGGTTAGCAAGTGGCTGGCTATGGCTTCCACCCTGCCCCATCTGCTTCTCCCCTCAGGGCAGGGACTGTGGGCTGTGAGGTGACAGGGCCAGGGAAGGGGCGCTGGGGGCTATGTGCTGGGCCAGGGGGGCAAGGAACAGTCAGAAGTTGGAACCTACCACTCCAAAAACACATCTTGGAGCACGCGGCCGCAGACCTCGTCCTTTTTCCAAAAGTAGGGGAGGTGTCCTAGAAGGAAACTAGAAGAAACAGGAAACTCGAGGCTTCCCTGAAGGCACCCTCAGAGCACGGCCCTCCCCAGCAGGCCACCTTGACCCAGGCCACAGACAGAGGACTGCGGCTCAGGGGGCTGTGGCACTGGCCCGAGGCCGCCAGGCAGCAACGTGGATCAGATGCAGAGCCAGGTCTGCCCGGTACCAGAGGCCTTCCTGGGCAGGAGGTGCTTCTGCTCCTCCCTGTGCCCTCGGCCAGACATCCGAGTGGGCACGGGGAAGGCCAGTGACATGGTGTAGAAGCCCGCAGCATCTGCAGCATGCAGGGTGCCAAGCACCGTGCCGGGCCCCACGCCACCTGCTAACTCGCAGATCATGAACCAGATTCACGGTGGGCGGGCTGCAGGGTGAAGTCGCCCCGCCCCAAGTGCGTGCTTGGTACCGACTGTCCCGCTGTCTCATCGGGGGACAGTTTATATAGGCTGGCTGTGGTCACCAGGCTCTCAACAGGCCCGCTGGAGGGCACCCTGAGGCCCAACTCCAGGTGCCTGAGACTGTCTCCTACAAGGTGTTACTGCAGTCATGCTCAGCACGGCGTCCTGAATGCTGGCAATGAACTCGCAATTCGAGCTTCCTGGGTCACAGGTTCTCCCAAAGAGAGGTGGAGAGTAAAAATATAAGTAAACAAATAAATAAAATGCCAGAGAGAAACATGAACAGTGCTGGCAGTGGGTATGGGGATAGTCATTAGTCACACAGGGAATAGCCCTCATGGAAGGTGACCTATGAGCCCAGATCTGCCTGCAGGAAGGGCTCTGGGAAAGGAGCAATGCAGGCTCTGGGAGCAGCCAGTGCAAAGGCCCTGAGGCAGCCTGTGCTCAGACACACGAGCAGCTCCATGTGGGTTCCAGGGTTGGGTGGAGGATCACGTAGGGCTTCGGGGCAGTTGTCCAGACTTCTGCTTTGACCTCTGTGAGGTGGGCTTGCTGAAGAATTTTGAGCAGAGAAGAGAAGGGACACGTTTCTGGCCTGGGTGAGGGGCACAAGATGTGACAAGGATGAGCTGGGGCTTGGGCCTTGGTGGCCATATTCTAAAATGACAAGGACCCAAGAGGAGTTCGTTGGGCAGAGGCTGCGGCTGTGCCCGCCCGTACAACCCCACCAGGTGCTGGCCCTGCCCAAAGGGAGCACAGGCCGGAAGTTCCAAAAGACAAATGCACAGTGGAGAGCCAGCACCGTGACCCGGCTCCCCGACCTCGGCTGCGGAGACGACCATGCCTTGGTTTCCCTGGAGGTAACTTTCTCCCCTGGCTTTCTTCCCTTCTTTGTCTATGCACTCCAGCCCCCCCCCCCAGGACCCCCCGACCTCTCACGCCTCGCTTCTGTCTCAGGATGAGCCCAGGAGCTTGGCTGCAGACCCAGTGGGTCTGTGGTGCCCCCTGGACGTCTCGCAGCGGCAGAGAGCAGGTGGGAAGTCCGGGGCGCGGGGACATGAGCTGTGCCTCCTCTGCAGACAGGTGGCTGTAGGGATGGTGTGGACAGAGCAAGGGCCACCAAGCTCAGGCAGTAAAGAGACAGTCGACCAAGGGGACAGCCAGGCGGGGGCTGCAGGGAAGCAGGAGGGGAACCGCAGACAGACACAGAAGCCAGGAGGAAGCATGACTCGGGGCTCCACTCTGCCAGCTGCGAGATGAAGGCGACGTCAGGAGCTAGGTTCGGCCACGTGGTGGCCGCTGGGCACCCTGAGCGGGGCAGGCTCGATGGAGAGGCAGAAGCCAAGCCCAGTGGGTGGCGGGATCCAGAGCGTGGACAAGCAGCCTGGAGCCCCAGAGACGGGGCTGCTGGAGGGTAGGGAGGGGGAAAGAGACGGGCTTCTCCAAGCCAGGAACCCCTATGGCGTTACATAGAAATGGGAGCAATGCAGAAGAGAAGGCTAACTGACTGCACAGGCGGGGCCGGGAGAGCTGCCCAGGCGAGGTCGCTGAGGCTGGCCCCGGTCAGGACACCAGCACCCTTCTGCTGGCGGAAGGGAGTCCTCCCTGGACACTAAGCTTGCTCAGGGAGGGTGGAAGCAAGGATAAGAACTGAGCATGGGGATGCAGGGGAGAGGAGGCAGGAAGCTGCCTGGGGCAGGAAGTGAGGGTGAGTGGCCCTGAACTTGCAGTGCTGCCTTTACAGAAAGGTAGACTCTGGCCATCACACACTGAACTGGCTCATGCTGGGCGTCACTCCCCAAAGCTGCGCGTGCTGGGGACGCTCTCAGTTTTGAGTACCTGAGTCTGGACGCTGCCTCCTCCCCTGACCTGACGGACCCCAAAACCTCTACCCTAACTCCAGGAGTCCACAGCCATCTGGGAAGGAGGATGAGGGCCGCTGCCAGAAAGCAGAGGGCAGGGAGTGGGGTGAGGGGGTACTGCCCTGCAAGAAAAAGGGAACTAAGAACCATCCCTTCCAGTTCCTGCAGGGGGCAGTGGTGAGAAGACAGTGTCCGGGCAGGGAGAGCAGGGGCGCAGGTAAGGCTGGCTGGCGAAGACACTGGAACCTGTGGTTCAGCACACAGAGAGAAGCCCACTTGTCAGGCCCTGTACATAGACTGGACACGGCATGGAGGGCAGTCCAGGCAGGGCAGATAGTTGGCCTGCCTGGCACTCTAGCACACCCCTCTCCTCCGACACCTGACGGGCAGGCTGGGAATACAGGGCTTCCCATGAGAGGAGAAAGCCTTGGGCAGTAGCACAGCAGAGGGCATCCAGAAGGCCCACTGCAAGGCCCCCCAAGGGAGGAAGGCACCCTCGCAGCAGCTGAGGCATGGGCCACCCATTAGAGTGAGAGCCACACTGTCCCATGCTGGGGTCCATTGGATGCTCCACCAGGCAGAGTCAGCAGCAGGCCCATTGCCTGGAACCAGCCTGCTCCTTGCAGGACAGCCCCCACCCTGGGTACCTGGCGAGATGGAGAGGGAGAAGAATCAGCCTTGTCCAGGCATCAAAGCCAAAAAATTTATTCCAAGATGAACAAAAATGAGCAGAGAGAGATCTTTCCTGGTCAAGCTGACACCCACTGCATGGGCCAGGAGAGTGGAGACTGTTGAGGAAGTTTAGAGCAGTGTCAGGGAAACAAGGCCACGAGGGTTTATGTGGGGTGTAAACGTGGGGTCTAAGATCGGTGCGATGAGAGGTTGTGATAAGAGCAGAGGGAAGGGACACTCAGGGAGGGTGTCCTGGAGGAGAGGGCCTCCCGCAGAACACGGAGGCTGGGGGTGGGTGTGGCACACCCCTGAAACACCAAGGGACAAATGCCACCCCTGGGGACTCACTACACGGCTCTCTTGTCAGCTGTGGGTTGCTAATCACGATTTGAGCATCCAGGCTCTTAACGCAAAGCAGCTGATTTGTGCTAGAAGAGGTTCCAGAGCTTTCATTTGGTTCAGTTTTATATTTGACCACCAACCAAGTTTTAATCCAAAGTCTTTTTTACATACGTATTGTTCAATTCACCTCCCTAGAATGAAGAGCCCAACTGGGATTATAATCAGCCTCCTCCCACTCCTCCGCCCACTCCCGCAAGCCTGGAGGTCACAGGCAGACTCTGCGGGATAGACATGGGGAGAATTCAGCCATGGAGAGGGAAAACATATGGACACATGCTACTCCATGGATGAGCTATTATGCTAAGTGAGAGAAGCTAGACACAAATGGTCACACACTGTGTGGTTTTACTTCTACGAAATATCCAGAGGATAGGAGGCGAACCCACAGTGGCAGGATGCAGATTAGTTCTCAAGCTGTGGGATGCAGGATGAGGAGAGGCGGGTCTGGGTTTCCTCTTGGAGTGATGGAAACCTTCTAGAATTTTCAGTAATGGTTGTATAACTTGGTGACTCTATGAAAAAACACTGAATTGGACACTTTAAAAGGGTAAATTTTGTGGTATGCAAGTTATAGCTCATTTTTAAAGAAATGATGTAGAGAAAGGGGATTGATTTAGTTTCTGCCTCTTCCAGGCCCAGACCTGACCAGGTCTGCAATCCTAGAAGCTCTTGGGTTTAGATGGAACGATAAGACTCCTAAGAACAAATCCTATTCTCTTCCAACCTGTGGTGAATGATTTGAAACCAGGGAAGGTGGGCAAGTACCTGGTGGAGGCCCTGGGAGAGTCCCACCACACAGCCCCGAATCAGAGTGCACGGGCCAAGTACTGCTCTGCTAGAGGCTGAGGACATGGCAGTGGACAAGACAGACACAGGGCCCCTGGGAGAGACAGACACTTAGCAAGAGGTTGCATGGATAATTACCCAATTACCATTATGCTGTGAAGGGAAATTTTTCTGAATGATTTAGGGATTTATAAAATATAATATATTCAGGGGTTGAGCAAGAGGACTCTGAGCTAGGCCTGGAAGGCCATCTAGGTAAAGAGTAAGGCAGGGCTGCTAGGCAAGGGACAGGAGTCCTGGGTTGACCCCAAGGTGGGAGAGGCAACAGGGAGGGCAGAGAGCCTGTGAGAGAACTGTCACCTCCCTGTAGCACCAGCCACAAGGATCATTGCTGACCCCATCTGATAGGAATCCAGGCTTCTAAAGTCAGCACATCTGGTTTGGGCTGGAAATGGACGCCTTCCAGAATGTTCGTGACCTGAGGTTTTAAAAAGTGTGTCTAATACAACGTTTATTCACTCATTCAACAGATATTTATTGAGTAGCTGCAACATGCCAGGTGCTGGGGATACACAAGCCAACACAGTATCCCTGCCCTCCAGGGCTCACATTCTAAAGCAGGAGCCACAGACAACAGGTGCACAGGCACTCAACAGGTGGGAAGAAGGTGACTGCAGGGCGATGGTCCCAGAGGAGCTTGGGGCTGGGTGGCTGGGGAGGCCTGTTTAACCTGAGCAGAGGAAGAAGCTGCTGTTCTCGGGCGTGAAAAACGGGACCGGGGAGAGGGTGCCCGGGGTGGAGGGGCAGGAGCAGAAAGGTGGGGGGCAGAAGAAGCAGAGGGGGTGGTCAGACAGGTCTGACTCTGAGGGTCAGCAGGGGCCTAGCTGGCCCAGCGGTGGACTTAATTTGGAACTGGGTTTTCAAGCTCTGAAGTGACAGGAAGCCCTCTGCACAGGGACACGAATGCCACATCTACTCTAAACTGGAGGGGGCGCTGGATGGGGGCCAAGAACGGACTGGAAGTACTAAGATGACACATGGGACATCCTAGGACAGACAGACGACAGACACATAGGAAGGTGACCCAGCAGTGCGCTCTGCGCTTTGACAGGCTGGCCCTGTCCGCGTCCCAAAGTTAAGATCACCCACTCCCGAGCCAGGCTGACCCGGGTTGGAATCCGGGTTCGCCGACCGCATGACCTTGAGCAGGTGACTTCACCCTCGCGCCTCAGTCTCCCGGTCCGGACGATGGGGTGACAACGGCGCCTACCTGACAGGGCTGTCGCTGTCGTCGCGGCCGCGGGCCCAGCCCGGCAGCTGCGCGGCGGTGAGTAATCTCGGCTAAGAATAGTGGGCGCCCGGCCCCCGCGGCGAGGCCCCCCGGCCCGGAGCTCGCACGCGCCGCCCCCCCGCCCCGCGCCCCCGCCCCCGCCCCGCTCACCTGGGCCGCGGCGGCCCGGGGATGTGCTCGTAGCGGCTGCGGGCGCGGTGCACGAAGGTGCAGCAGAGGCCGAAGGCGAGCAGGACGGCACTGCCGAGCAGCAGCAGCCCGGGGCTCATGGCTCCGCACCGGGCCCGGCCGGGTCGGCGCCGGCAGCCGAGGGGGCGGGAGGCCGAGCTAGCTGTCAGCGCCGCGCCGCCTGGGCCCCAGGCCCCGCGCACCCGGCCCGCCCCGCTCTGCTGGCCCCGCCCTCTTCCCGCCCTGACCCCGCCCCCGCCAGCTCGGCCCCGCCCCTGCCCACTCGACCCCCTCCATGGCCGCGCGGTCCCCGCCAACCACGTGTCCGCCCCCGGCTCCTGCGCTCGGGCCCCGCCCCCGCAGGCCCGCCCCCGGAAAAGCCCCGCCCCATTCTCACCAGGACACGCCCTCATCGGGTAGTCTCCACCAACCACAACTTCACTTGTCTCAAGCCCCGCCTACCTCTGGCTCAAGCTCCGCCCCGACACCAGCCCCGCCCAGAACGCGTTGTCCTGGGCAACCCTGCTTCCCGCCCCAGATGCGGGGCGGTGGCGCGAAGTCCTGCCTGCTGGCTCCGCCCCTTTGACGCCTCTAAATAACGGCGCTTCCCCGCGCGCGGTCCTAGGCTCCTTCCTTTCTCCCATCCCAGCCATCAGATTCCTGGGTTACGCAGGCTGTTCTCAGATCTCCCCCAGGAACCCTTGAGCCCCAGAGCTGGCTTTCCCAGTGGGGTCCCGCGGCGCTTCCTCTGCAGCCTGTCCAAGCCGAGGAACCCGCAGGCGGTTGACGAGGACCCCGCGGGACCCGGGAGGCCTGCTGTTGAGGATGAAGGCTCTTCCGGGCGCGGCCGGAGCATCCCCGACCCAGCACAGCCCTGGTCCGAGGGGTGGACCTGGGTCCAGAGGAGCTGAGGCTGGAGGGAGTGAAATCTGGGTCGCGAGAGCTGCCTCCAGGGAAAGCGACAGTGTGCCCAGAGTGGCCACAGGGTCACTGCGAAATAGCCAAAGCTTCTCCCTGCTGCAGCCTGCCTCCATCCGGGTATGACAGAAGAAGCCGACTCTGGGATTTGGGGTTCCCGATTTCTGTCCCCAGGGGCCACCCAGAGGGGCAGCAGTGGATGCCCTCGTGACAGGTCCTGCAGCCAGGCGTCCATCTCGGCGCAGCGACCTGGACTGGCCTGGGACTCAGGCTCTCCACGCCGCCCCCTTGTGGCGCGAGAGGCAGCCTCAGACGCACATCTGAGACCTCAGGCTGGTGGGGTCACGGGGTCCCCCGTGCTTGGGGGCAATTTATACGAGGATGCAGCTGCAGGAAGGAGGGTGCAGACTTCTTGCATGACCCAGGTGAGCTGGGGTGATCACCTAGAAAAGAGTGACGTGACCTCGATTAGCATCCGGGTAGTCGGGCTGTGTGGCGCCCCTTTGTGTGGTTCTGTCTCTGGACTCTTGGGGGCAGGGCCAGGTCCTGAACAGCTCTGGGCACAGGCTGGCGCCCACAGGATCCATGCACGGAGCAGCATCCGGGTAAGGTGGCCAGCGTGAGCCTGTCCAGCTCGGGCAAAGGAGAGGGCTGGGCGTTAATATTCGCGGGCACATCAGGCGTGACCACAGCTCACCCCGGCGTTTCAGTCCACAGCACCCTGTGTCCCCGACTGGGGCGAGTCCCCGGTACCACATCCACTCTGTCCTATTGCCCTCTCATTTGGTACTCCCAAATGAAGTGCGATCAACTGGGGACACAGGCCGCGCACTGAGGCCCCTGCCCAGGGGCTGAGGGCCCTTTTCCTGGGCAGGCAGCACTGCCAGCTGCCAGCAGAGGGCGCTGCCCGGAGGCACCAGCCAGCCACGTGCCCGTTGCTAGGAAGGTGTCTAAAGCCATCCAACATGGTAGCCACTGGCCACATGTGGCCATTGAGAGTTTGAAAGGCGGCTAGCCCAAATCAGGATGTTATCTGCATAAAATACTAGATTTCATAAATTTAGTACCTAGAAAAGTAAATAATAAAGAACATTGATTTTTAAAAATACAGATTGTAAAATAAAGTTTTAATATGTTGAGTTAAATATATTGTTAAAATCACTTTCACCTATGTCTTTTTACTTTTTAATGTGGCTACTGGAAACACTTTAATTGCCCACATGGCTCGCGTTCTGCTCCTATTGGACAGCAATGGCACGCACAGTGGCACCCAAGGGACAGTGGTGCTGGGATGCCGCTCTGGGCCCTGTCTGGGTGATGAGGTTCACGGCCCGCAGTCAGTACCCATTAAAAGCTAGCTCTCCACATGGTGCGCTGGTCCCCACTCTGTCTCGCATGGTGGTTGGCAGCTGCCAGTGCAGATGCCACCGACCTGGTGCTGTGCTTTCTGTCCAGGAACATGCTCGGCACTTTTGCAAGCCTTGGTCTTTTTTTGGTCCACCAACCCTACTGGTTCCAATGAGAGAGCAAGTAACTGCCCTGAGGTCACATGGCCAGGACCCGAACCTGGTCTCCAGCCTCCTTGGGCCTTCTAGACAAACCTCTCCATCACACATCTGCAAGCATGGGGCACTTGTGGCTATCAGGGCCGCCCGGGACAGGGAATTTCCTGCTGTCAAGGAGAGGGGTGTCTATCCAGGATGCGACTGGCTGGTGGCCAGGGGACCCAGGTGCAGGAACAAGCAAGGCTTCCTTGGGAGCCTAGCGTGTTCCTTGTGCAGCTGATACCAGGATGAGTCCTGCACGGTGGGTCCCAGCTAGGCCATCTCCGCAGCTGTGGGCCCAGAGAGCTGCAGCTAGACTGTGGCACTGTGGGGACCCCACCCAGCTGTTGACTGGCAGCAACTGGAGCAGTGAGCATGGAAACCAGAGGGAGGAAGGCGGGTCCTGGGGGTAGCAAGGCTGTGAGTGCGCCCTGGCTACAGGAGTGGGGCTCGGCTCCTTCCTGTGCCTGCCTCCCTCTCTGCACACCCACAGGCTCCACTGGGAAACCTAGAACTCAGCACCCTTGGGACAGCAGCTGAGGCTCTGGGCTGTGTGACAGCTGGCACCTGACAACCTCCATGAGTCTCTGCTTCCACATCTGTGAGATGAAGGGGTGGGATGGGGTGGGTGACTCTGTCCTCACCTTCTGAGGTGTCACACCCTAGCCAAGCCTCTTTGAGGCTTGAAAGGCAGAATCTGGAGACACAGGCAAAACTGGGCGTGGTGCCGCAAACCTGTAATCCCAGCACTAGGAGGCTGGGGCAGGAGGATAGTTGTGAGTTTGAGGCCAACCCCAGGCTACACAGTGAGTTCAAGGCCAGCCTTGTCTCAAAAACAAAACAAAGTAAAACAAAAGAATGGGGAAGAGGAGCATTCTGCCTGGAAGATGCATTGTCTAGAGGGGAGAGGGGCCCTCCACATCACCCAGAGCTCTCTGTGGACAGCTGCTGGGGCTGGCAAGCAGGGTGGCGGTGCTGCCCTGGCCTCCAGGACCACCCTGCTGCCCTGGCCTCTAGCCTCTCCCCACTGGAGAAGGGCCTGGGATCCTCAGCCTCCCTGCAGGCTTCCCCGTCTGCACAGCGAGGGCCCTACTGGCTCCAGCGTTGTCCAGGTTGTCCCTACCTCCCAGAAAACACCTCGCCAGGCAGGTGGAAGCTCGAGGGCCGGGAGGGCAGCAGGGTGGGGTCCCTGGGCTGGTGGCCACACCTGCCTGTGGGCACAGCAGCATGTGGGTTAGCATGCAGCACGCTCCAGAGCAGAATCATCTCTGGTTCAGGCTCGGCCTCTCCCCTCCTTGGCTGGGTATTCGACCTCTGTGCACCTCAATTTCTCCCGCCGTGACTCCTGAGGATTGAGTTGACCTGTGCTGTACAGTCCTTCCAACCACGCCCAACGCCCAGACCACACTCGATGGCAGGGCTAATGGGGACCTCTGCACGGAGGGCAAGGGGGTCAGCGAGCCACCGGGGCTGGGTCCCACAAACCCTGCTGAGCACAGAGGCGTGAAGAGCCAGGAGGGTGACAAGAGGCCCTCAATTAAATTAACAAGGGACCAAAAATGGAAAAGGGAGGAGGTAGAGGAGTTCATCAGTGAGCAAAGGCAGAGCGTTCATGGGACGCTTGACCTTGGCCCCAGCACCTTTGTAGACGCCACCAACTCAGAAAAGGACTTTCTCACTCGGCCTCAAGCAGTCCCTCAGCGGCCAGTGCACTCATTTAGTGGCCAGCTCACTAGTCCCCAAACTGTACTGCCCCCTCGGATCGTCCCACAAACTCCCCGTGCCACACTCCCTGAGCTGTGCTGCAGAAGGACGCCCAGTCCCTGGGGCAGTGGACAGAGCTCCAGCTGCCACTGATCTGCTGCTAGCAGCTGTACAGCTGTCTCCCACTACCCAGTCTTGGTCTTTTCTTCTTCCTGTCTTTCACTTCCATAACAGCTCAACCATTTATGTCTGAGAACTCCCAGCCTCAAATTCTGGCATAGTGAGGATGACTCCCCGGCTTGCCTGCAGGGTGATCCCTCACCGCCATTGACACAGGACTCATCCGCCTACCCACCCCCTCATCCCCTGATGGCCCTAAATCCCCCATGGCCTGGCACTTGCCCCCCTCGCCTCGCACCCCAGCTCCCAGGCTGGCCAGGATAGGGGCAGAGAAGAGACCAGAGGGGGCTGGTGAACAGGCACATTGTTGGCGTAGCCCTGATGATGGTGTTGTCTCACTGGCCCCAGAGCCTGGTTGCCCCTCGGTGGGGCTGGAGGAATTGGAGGGTGCCCCAGGAGTCCAGAACAAGGGTGGGGATGGAGGTGACAAAGGTGGCCCCAGTGGTCCCAGCACAGCCTTGGTGGGGAGGCCCCCATTCCCACGGGTGCCAGGGAGGCTGGCAGAAAGTCAACCCAGCCGGTGAAGAGGTTTCTGTCCCGGGATCCTCATGCAGGTTCAGCACAACGGTGAGGTCCAGGGCAGCAGGAGGCATCTCTGGCAGGTGGCCAGCAGTCCCCTGAGATGGGCCATGGTTCCTCCTGGGCATCCTGACCCTCTCGCGGGCAGTCATGGCTACAGAGCAACCTGGCTTCTCTTCCCTCCACAGGACACCTGTCTGTTCCCTCTAGCACCCCAGACTGTGTTCTGCAGCTGGTCAGGCACCTTCCACTCCTGTCCTCCCCCAGTCTGCCAGCTGTGCCTCTTCTTGCTGCCAGGGGCCACGTCTGCCCCTGAAGGGTGGCTGCCCGCTATTCAGGGCTCCAGGGTCAGATTGCGCTGTTGCTGTTTCCCAAGTGCTGGGAGGTAAAAAGAGGCCACGCTGTCCCAACACAGGTGCTGGAGTGAGGTCTGCAGAAGGCACACAGGGAGGGGTGCCCAGGACACGCGTACACTGCACACACCCCACACGAGTGCAACGGGACAGCCATACAGACAGGTCGCCTCTTGGACGCACCCCCGCCGGCCTCTGCCATCGGACTCCGGGCAGTGCCAGGCGCACAGGCTCGGCCTGGGGTGGCCCTGCCACAGTGTGGCGAGTCACCTACAAGTCCGGGTCTTGGTGGCTGCAAACGACGCCCGCGTCCTCCTCGTGCCCGCAGTTGTGCGTGCCCACGCCGGCGTGCGTGCACTGCAGCAGGGTGTGTTCGGGGCCCGCGCAGCGCACGTCGTCCAGCAGGATGGGCAGCGTGCGGCCCTCGCCAAACTCGGCGCGCTTGGCTGCGCGCACGGCGTGGGCAAAGCCCAGCTGGCGACACACGACGGCGGCGGCCTTGGCATCCCAGGCGTCGTCGCACACGGTGCCCCAGCGCCCGCCCGCGAACACCTCCACGCGGCCGCGGCCGGGGCTCAGCCCCGCGGGCCGCACCAGGCGCACTGCACCGTCTGAGGGCGCCGGGCCCGCCGTGCTCAGCCGCCCCCGCCGTCGCCCGCCGCCCCTCCGGCCTCCTGGCCGCCGGGTGGGCCTGGTCGGCCGCCGGGTGGGCGGCACAGGGGCCGTGGGGCGACCGCGGCGAGGTGCCTTGGTAGGCGCGCGGGCTGTGGGGCGCGGGGTGCTCTCCGGGGTCCAGATGAATTCTGCAGGGAGCAAAACCAGGTGGTCAGAGGGACCCCGGCTGCCCCGCCCAGCTCGGCCCCGCCCCGCCCCGGGGGCCCCAGCCTGTGCGGGAAGGCAGACCCCAGGGAAAGGCGTCCTCCACGTGCACCGCACTCGGGGAGAGGGGAGGACCCGGGGGTGACCTCTTAGAGCAGCTTGGGGCCTTCTCTGGTCCCCACAGACCCAGAATATGCCTGCCTGGAGCTGGGTGCCAGGCGCTTCTTCAGTTACTCAAGACGCAGTCCTGGCCACTGCTTCGATACTGGGTCTCCCCACCCCAGCCTTGTCCTCCTGGGGTCCCCAGACTGGTTGGGGGAGACAGCTGCACCCTGTCCAAAAGGCTTCCAAGAGCAAAGGGCCTTCTCTTTGTCCACTCCTTGGTTTTTGGGGTGACAGTGCCAAGGCCACAGTGGACATGAACTACGGGTCCAAGGCAGTCGTGGCCAGTAGGATGGGACCCCGACCTTCGGGGACTGCTCTGATCAGGGTGACTGTCTCCTCCGGGCTCCAAGGTGCTGGCCCTGCCACCTGTCGCAGCAAGCAGGGAGGATGGCTGCCCCCAGGGTTGTGGCTGTACCCACACTGATCAGAGCTGATGGGGGAAGAGGGGTAGGCAGGGCCCTATGTACCCCCCAGTATGGCCTGGGTGCAACAGGTGCTGGTGGGTTGAGCTGGGTGATTCCCTCTATGCCTGCAGGACATGGGGACACGTTTGGTCCACGTGACCCCCGGGGATAAACCTCTGTGCATCAGGCCCATGTTCTGTCCAGCCCCACCCTTGTGCCAGGCCCTGAACACTGCCCTTTGTGACGGCCTCAGAGGGCTGACCCCCTCCCCCAGGCCAGTCATTTACTGTGGGGGACCCTGGGCCACCAGGCCAAATCCTTTGAGTCCCCACCCCACTCTGCTACTCGCACTTTGAAAGCCACTGGGAAGGGCCTGAGATATGCCTCTCGGAACAAAGCCAAGTGCAGGCCAGGTTGTGGGCACAGTGACATGAGCAAGGCCTGCACAGGGGCTCTGCCACCCACAGGGCGTCCCCTCTTCCACCAGGGACCCTGCTGCTCCTCTACCCAGGCCCCCCACTCACCCCACAGCTCCCCTTCCTCTTCTCTCCAGGACCTCTGGCTGGGTCCCCCCAGGGCCTGGGGCACTAAGTCACTTCTCTGCCTGTCACAGCCTGACTTCTGCCTGTGGCCCCAGCCTCCAGCACAGAGTGGGTGACAAATACCAGCGCCAGGCGCTGCTGAATGAGTGAATGGAGAACTGCCAAACCCGAAAGCAACTGTGGCCAGAAGTACTCTCTGAAATGCCGCGCTCCCCTCCCCCACTGCCTCTGTCCGTCCTCCCTTCCTCAGGGCTGGAGCAGGCGCTGGTACTTTCTGCCAGGTGCCCCCCGATCCCAGTGACCTGTGGGCACAATGGCCTGTGAAAATAGTTCCTGGGGCCCACAGAGCAGTTCTTAAAATTATAAGGCAAGAACCATGGCCATCTTGCTCAGGCTTAGCATCCCCAGTGTGTGCAAAGCATGTGGGGGTGGTGAGGACGGATGGCTGGATGTGTGGCCGAGTGGGTGAATGGATGCACGGTGTTGTGGTTTAGATCTAGAATCAGAGGTGCAGCTTTTGAAAGGTGACTAGATCATGGGTGCATGATACTCCTCAGTGGATTCATCTGTTTATGAGTTCATAGCTGAATGTGCTGTTGGGAGGCAGGGCCTGGTGGAAACAGGTGTGTCACTGGGGTGTGCCTTCAAACTCTGACTGAAATGGGATGAGCAGCTTTCCTCCACCGTGTCCTTCCACCATGATATTTCCACCTTGGAGCCAGTCTGTCATGGACTGAACCCCCTGAACCATGAGCCAAATTAAACCACTCCTCTTTTAAGCTGTGGGTCTCATGTATCACGTCCCAGCAACAGGAAAGCTGACTAGTAGGCGTGGACAGATGGGTGGGTGGAGGGATGGATTTCCTGGCCCACCTGCAGTGAGTCCAGTCTCCCTTACTCAACACAGACATCCTCTCTTGGTCCCGCCTAAGAACTCTGAGCATTCCTTGCCCAGCACAGCTTTTCCTCCCCTTGCTGTGCCCTCCTTGAGGCCAGCAGCCCCTGATGGCCACCTGCCCACAGCCTAGGACCTGGTGTGAGTCATGGCCAGTCTAGTGAGACTCATGTTAGATGCACTTCCATCCACCTTAATGCAGTGTCAGATGTGTGCCAAGCATGGTTCTGGGCTCAGGGGCCCAGGAATGGTCCTGCCGGAGCCCCTGGGTCTGGCTGGAGCAGGAGCGGGGGCAGCTGTGGGAGCCCCCCACTCTGCAATGAACCCCTTGATGGGCACTTACTTTCTTTGGGCACAAAGGGGATGAGGCGGCTCCTGACTTTCACCTGGGCAGGTTGGATCTGACACTTTCCAGGTGGTGCCCGTCTGCCAACAACACACAGGAGATCGTGCGTCTCACCGGGGAGCCCACCCTATGTCCCCCAGACACCCATCCTTCCCTACAGCACGGCAGGCAGGCATGGACCAGAAAGAGAGTAACAGGCGGCCCTGAGCCATCCCCGCCTGTCTCATGCCCACCACACACAGGTTGTGCCGCAGAGCTGGTGCCCCTCCAACCCATGCTGGTCCTGCACCCCGCCACGGGTCCTGCACACTTCTGGTTCAGTCCACTCCCAGAACCTCACAGATTCCTGCTCCCACCCTTCTTCCCCTCCAACCCTGCCGTAAAGGAGGGCCTTTCTCTTCCTGGGCTTCTGTGATTGCTTTGCCCAGTGGAAACTGGGAAAGGGTAAGGCCAGCTAAAGGATGAAGTGGGTGGGTGGGAGAGGGGAGCCCAGGCCAGGGCAGAGCTGGGGGGCTGGGGTTTGAGAGAACTGCCAGAGAAAAGAGTGTAAGAAGGGTTGCCAGGGTGTGAACTGGCCTCCTTCAACATCCTTCGGGGCCACAAGGAAGGAAAGGGATTCCATTTTAATTAGTTTTTGGCTGTTGATCTGTGGTTCTTTGAATGGGACCGACCTGTTCCCAGACAGGCCCACACTTCAATAGGGCTGCGTCAGCTCTGCGTGGGGAGCAGCCATGTGACACAGTGTGGCCTCCAGACAGGCTTGGCAGAAGAGGGGACACAGGCTTTTCTCCCAGAGGCAAAGCAACTCAATGAGGCGCACTGGCCTCTCCAAGCTGAAGGGACGGCCCCAAGCCCAGATCTGAGCGCGAGAAGCCCGAGTCTCCTCTGGCCCCTCTCTATCAGGGAACGATGCGCTAAGAGGAAGAGGGGGTTGCCAAAACCAAGCAGACCACGCATCTACAACAACATCCACAGGGATCAGGCGCTCCATGTACGTGCTATTTCCTTAGAGAAGCATTCTTTGAAAAAGAAAAAATGGAAATAACCTCAAATTCCAAGGAATGGGTAAGGCAATTATGGCTTGTGACTCAGCAGAAAATGGCCAGCCTTTAAACAACATCCTTTTGAGAGTGATGTTGCTACATGGAAAAGTTTACACAAAACAAGGAGGGGAGGATGAAGAAGGAAAAGTCTGCATCTGGCCAAGTGCCAGGACATAAGGCCGGGCACCACACGGAGAGAGATGATGGGCCCTTGGGGACATGAGAATGGAGGGATGGAAGGAGAGGTGCTTATGTTTTCCTTGATAAACAGGTCATTATTTAATATATTTGTACCTTTTGCAATTTAAAAAAACCCAATTCAGTAAACAAGGAAAATGTGAGATCCTGTCGCAGAAAGAGACCAGAGGAAGCTGAGGAGACGATGACTAAATGTAACGTGGGATCCTGGATGGGATCCTGCAATAAAAAGGACAGGAGGGAACGACCAGGAGAATACTTTTAAAAAGACTGAAGGGCTGCTGGATGAGGTGGTGACATCTGTAATCCCAGCTCTCGGGAGGCCGAGGCAGGAGGATTGTAGTCTAGGTTACGTAGTGAGTTCAAGGCCAGCCTGAACTACATAGCAGGAGCCTTTCTCAAAACAAGCCAGCAGAAAAAGTCCTAAGGGTTTACTTAATGGTAATGTACCCATTTGAGTTCACTAATTGTGGCAAACATTTCACGATAATATGAGCTGTTAATAGCAGAGGGTACAAGGTGTGGGTATAAGGGAAACTGTTCTATTTTTGTGACATAGCTGTATATCTAAAACTACTACAAACTAAAAAAAAAATTTTTTTTCAAGTGTATTGGGCATTTCAGGACTTTCCTGACTAGTGTGTCTCCAAGTTTAGGGTGACTGGATGCAGTGGGGTCCCCCCAGCTCTGCCAAACACAGTGGTGCCTGAGGCAGTCGTGGGCTCCGTGCTGGGTGAACAGAGCGGTGTCCACTCCAGGCGCAAATGGGTACAGACTGGTGGGGAAGTCGGCCGAGAAGGGTTGGGGAGGAGCATTAGAAAAATGGTTATTCATTCACCAAACACTCCTGAGTCCCTGCTCCAGGCCATCCCGGGGCCTGAGCAGGGGTAAAGCGGCATGGCTGCTCCTGAGGCTCCCTGACAGTGGGGCACAGCTGTGTAGCAGGGAGATCCCAAGTCAGCCTGGAGAAGGGCCAGGGGCAGCTGTGTCACGGAGGCCGGTGGGCAGCGGCTCCGATGCCAGCTGCATGCACTCGGCTCCAGTTCTGGCCCTGGATGGGCCCCAGCCCCTGATTTTGTAACTTTGTGCTCATTTCCTCCCTGGTAAAATGGGCAGTGGAGAACTAGTGAGCTCCACCCAGAAGCAGCCCAGGCAGTGGCCTTGCTCCTAGGAGCGAGGTACATGGGGACAGGCACTGAGGGCTACAGGAGGGTGATGATGGCTGGCAGCCCCAGGGGATAGGGAGATCGGGGGTCTGGGCATCTGGGGGGGGCCAGTCAGGGGCCGGGGCCCCCCCAGGAGATGAGGAATCAGGGACTCACCAGTCAGAAGCAAAGAGGCCCAGTGCCCTCTCGTCTACACAGAGCAGCACCCGCTTGGGGCAGGTGCCTGCTATGCCAGGAACTCACCTGGACGGGTCGATCACTTTGTAGATGACGCCGTGGGGCGCTGTGGCACTCGGCACGCCTGTGGACATGAAGTACAGCTCCCCTTCGCAGTGGACAAGGTGGCAGTGAGAAGCTGCGATGCGAGGAGTCCGGGCCACCCCACCCCACGCCAGCTCCCTGGCTCAAGGCCGACCCAACCTCACCATGCCAGCTCTACCTCATGTCCAGTCCCCAGACCTGGAAACTGAGGCTAGGAGAGGCAAAGACACAGGCCCACCCAGGCAGTGAACTCCCTGTCTGCTCCTTCCTGGTGGCCCAGTCCTGCATAGTCTGTGCCCAGGTTCCTGCCCAGCACCACATGTCTCTGGACAGGAATGGGGGCTGCGGTGGCCTGCTGTGGCTCTTGGAGCTGCATCTTCCTGTCTTTAAAATGGGTATTGAGGCCGGGCGTGGTGGTGCACACCTGTAATCCCAGCACTGGGGAGGCTGAGGCAGGAGGATTGTCCTGAGTTCCCACCTTCCAGGGTGGTCACTCCCCCATCCCTGCTCCTCCCCTCTCATCCTGCCGCCAGCCCCTACTGCCACAGGCGCCCAAGCCCAGAAAACAGGCTCCAGTGTCCCCCCACTTGCAGGTAGGAAAACAGAGGCTCAGAGAGGTTAGACAATGCGCCAAAGCCACACGGCTGGTGAGTGGTTAAGCCAGCCCGGAACTCAGCAGCCTGCTGCCCCAGGCTACTCTGACGCAGGACACAGAGAGGAGCTGACATGAGCCACCTGCAGCCCAGTGTGATGCTCCTGCCACACAGAGGCTAGCAGAAAGGGCCCAGGCCTGGGGGGGGTCCCCCTAGGAGAAGCTGAGAGGACTACCAGGCGGGCACGGAGGGGAGCACAGGCCTGGGATGGTGTGGTCAGGGGAAGCCGCACAGGGCAGGGTCTGAGAAGCCGCACAGGGCAGGGTCTGAGAAGCAAGGGGCAGGACGCCCTGGGAATTCTGCAGAAGGAAGACCCACGGGGGCACCGATGATTGGGGTGGGCCTGGCCATGATGCTGGGGATAAGGAGGCAGGACACTGCTGTGAGGACCCTGGCAAGATGTCCCTGCTGGGGAGGCCACCGGGGCA